>JARHVA010003153.1:1497500-1722500 GCA_037957365.1 Torreya grandis | reverse complement strand
GTTCTAAAGACTTTTAAGAGATGCAAATAACTTTGAGATAAATATCAATAATTAATATAACTCTTTGTGATAATTTCATTATTCATAATATATTCTAAGTTTTTCTACCATCGCCTTCATCTTAACCAATCAAAACTGGTAAAGTGAGCAAAATAGTGAGAAGGGTAAGAACTTCAAGTCGATGGACTTTTAAGGTCTACCTGAGTAGTCTAAGGCCATAGAGGGTCTTTAAAAGTTTAATTCACACCATTATATATATATTTTCATGGAAAAATGAAGCCAAGTGTGAGGGGTGAGTGAAAGAGGATTTTATTCGATTATGGACAGTGGTGTCTCACTTCCAAAAGAATCTAGATGATTAGGGATGTAGCCAATGCATGGTGGAGAATTATACAACCCATAACTCTTAGTGAAATAATTATATATATCCTTAGTCAATTGTGGGATGTTCTAAAAAGGTTAAATGATGAAGGAAATTTTCTTGTGTAGAATGAGGAGTTTTACACCACATTTCATGAGTCTCATAACTTGGAGGTCCATTTATCCTATCAAAACTTGCATGGTTTGTCTCCTAATTCATTTTGATACATATGTAATTCCTCCTCTTAGAATTAAAATTGTTCTTATGACTCTTGGACTTCTCTTTTCCCACTTCTCTCATAGGTTCTATAAGTAATTTCCATTTTGGCCTTTGTAATCTAATACCACACCTAGTATGGCAAATCCTTCATGGTTTGATGGCATATTTTTCCTTTGATTATTTCAATAAATATAGTTTTGAATTAAATAACATCTTTTTTGAGTTTGAAAAGTGATGAATGGTTAAGTTCAATGATTATATCCCTGATTTTCCTTGTCCTTTCATGTCTCCTATAAGAAACTCTCATTCTAACAGGTCATATAGAGTGTATTCAAGTATGTTAAGCTCATGTCAAATTTATGATTGTTATTTGAGTGTAAAATTTTACCTAAAGTGTATTTTCTTTGTGTTTATTCATACATCTCATCTCTATATTGAAACACTTATGTTAAAATCTTCTAGGACTTCGAGACTAGTTTGTATGCTTTATTTCTTAGTGAATGAAATATGATGATCACATGGCAAAAATATTTGTGTATCACCCATTTCTATTAGTCTCAATTCATGTAAACTCTAACTCTTTTTACCAAAAACAATCATTAGTTTAAGTGATAAGCATTTCAAGACACATTCAACGAGATAGACCCTAAAACTAGAGGTTCACTTCCACTATAGGTACACCCACATACTTGGAAGTGTTCCCATGTTGCCAAAATATAGAAGGGGTTTTAACACCCTATTCTAGGGTGCAATATTTGGTGACAATAGGTACTAGAGTGTTAGATTATATATCTCCCTCATCCTATTGAGGCTAATATGTGTCAACCTATACCCAAAGGATATGATGTGAATGCTTATTATGATTATCATCAAGGACTAAGACATTATATGAGTAAATTATTTACCTTGAATCACAAGATCCAAGATCTTATCGATGACCAAAATATCTCATTTAAGGATCCTTTGAAGGAATTAGGTTTATAACCTAGTGATCACCATAAATATAAAATATTTAACAATCCTTTGCAAGAACATTATAAGAAGGAACTAGAAGTCCAAATGGCATATAATGCACATCCTCTTCTATCACATTATACACACACACTAGATGGAATTATTAGTAATTACACATGACATATACCTCCTATGGTTTAAATACCCTCTATTTCATTTGATTATAGTGAAATTGAGGATGATGGCTCTGATCTTCATTCCCTATTCATTCATGAATACCTTTATAAACACCCCATATGCAATGTTATGATTGATAATGGTGAAAGTGAAAATATTTTCACCATGACATTACTTACACATTTAGTTATACTCATCATGATTTAAACCCCTCTACCATATTAGAGGATTTTATGGGACCTCCTAAAAGGTTCTTGGCAAGATTAACTTAACTTTATAGGTTGGTCCTACAAATGTGGTTACTACCTTTTTAGTTATCCATTCCATAGGCATCTTTGATATTCTATGTGTAAGACCTTGGATACACACTCTTTGAGTAGTACCTTCTATAGTGCATGGGTGTGTCAAATACCTTCATGCCAATCAGGTAATTATGTTTTCTATAATTCCATATGATCATCCTCTTAAACATAAGAAACCTATACCTAAACAAATAGATATCAAGCCTAATAAGGATAATCCACAACAAAATGGTAAGAAACAAACAATCCCCTTTACTAGGCATTCAGTACTTGAGATATAATTACATTAGAGACATATAGTGGATTCTATATACACATAATATTTTTAACTTTTAATCAAATACTAATGATTTCTATCTTGAAATAACCCATCAAGACTCAATCTTTCTAATTTCATGCCTTAAAGGGTATAATAAGAAAGGGGTGGGTAGACCATTGGTGCTTTGTAGGATTATTATCCCTTATTACCACTTATTACCAATCTAACCAACTCTTAAAACATTCCCATAAGCTATTACTCTTCCTTTTCACACTCAGTCTTTTCCAACTTTTCATCCATATTTTTCTCACCTTAATCCCCTTTTGATAGTTTGTTATACTAGGTCAATTGGGTTAACCCTGTACTATTTTAGGTTAAATTAATATAGGGTCTTGATCGAATCTTGGCCGACCTAGCCCATGACCTAGTGAATTTTTGTCCTTAATGGTATTAGGTTGACTAGGTTGACCCTATTGACTGAAACTTTTAGAAGGGCTTAGGGTTAAATATACCTATATATAAAATATAATTTCATCATTTTTATAAATGAACAAGATTTATTATTCCCTTACACTTATTTAAAATATTTTATTCCACCATTATACTTGAGGAGTCTTACCTTAGAGTTTCTAATTTTGTAGGGGGTGGGGAAATCCAAAAACAAACACACCTGTTCTGATTCCTCCTGTTAGGATCTTGCTCCTCAGAAAGAGCACAATATGATTACCAAATATAAGCAATTAAATATGCAGAAATAACCAGAAACACAAGTAACTAGAATTCACCAATAGCACAGAATATGAGAGACAATACACTATATTGTATTAACACTTTACAGAAAAGAATACTACAAAGAGCCGCCACACTCTTCCACCTTACAGAGGTTTCCCACACCTCAATTGTACATTAATTCTTCTCACACACACTCTCCTACACAAAAAATGGTCCCAACAACCAACTCACACACAGAATTGGTGTTCACCTCACCAACCAGTCAGTAATAACCCTGCCGGTACACCAAGCACTCTATAGCACTTCAAGTTGATCTCCCATGAACCTGCAACCTACAATTCAACAGACCAAACTTACATGTAGATCCCCTATGAGCTTGCAACAACCTGTAACTCAATGATCTTACAACTAGAAGGAACTCTTCCTTTCTATCTCATCCTTATACAATACATGCCAATGGGTCTATAAATAGATCCCTAACTTAAACAATAACTTAGACTCTTAATTTAGACAATTATCCTCACAGCCCAAGACTCTAACTGGTCTTAACATGCAAACTCTTCATTCACTTAACTAATTGTCTGTGAAACAAGCAGTTATGGAACACACAGGCGACCGACACCGGTCCCTGCTTGTCTGGTTCTGCCAATGTCGGCTGACTTCCTGCCATCACCGGTGGCCTTCTGCACTGGTCACAATCGATGTTGGTCCTGCTGCTGATGCCGGTGCTCTTGGATCTCAGCAACATTTTGTTCCTTCAGTTTGCAAAGAGTTGAAGCTTTTAGCTCCATAACCTAACAATCTCCCACTTAGAGATAAACAGCTGCAACCTGTACCTGTACCTGTACTCTGTCTAGTTTGTTCCCTTGGCTTTGTATCTCTCCTCAAGATCACTCTTGAAGACCAACCACCACAAATCCTGTAGTGCAAAACCTGTCATCCAAATTACCTGCCACATCTGCATCTACAACCATGTAGAAAAAGAACTTGACCCTGCATAGTATGTGCACCTGCTGCTGGTCCCACTGAATTGCCCTTCAGTATTACTTTCCTAGATTGAATCCAAACTTGTGAAAACTCCCACTACTTGGGAAAACTCAGGTTTAGTACATACCATGCACTCAACCTCATTATGTGAATCAAGACACCTGTTTTGTGAACTGTCCAACCATCGACGTGCTAACCGGTCTCACACAATCATCCTGAAACAAAGTCAACAAGACCTCCATGTCTCTAGAACACACTCATGCCAAAGAATCTTGTTGCTCCTAGATTCTCCATGACACACCCCTAAACTAGCTTTACCTTTAGTTCAGCAATACCTATATATGTAACCCTGCAATAAGCACATCATATAGAAATAGGATAATGTAGCTAATATTATCCAACCTGGTAAAGAGAAACACAATGATCAAACCTCCATTGTCTTGCAGCTAATACAAGACCATATACCCTGATCTTCCATCTCACATATCCACTTCCGCTCTTCTTCATCCTAAACATCCATTCATCTCTCAGTGCTTACTTCTAGCTGGCAACTCTACCCAAAACACCTGTTTGGTTCTCCTCTAAGGAATCACATCCTCATCCATGCCAAGCTCCCACTATTTCCTGAATCTAAATGTTCTGCTTCTTTAACAACTTCCTGGTTCTATACCATAAGTGAGCAACAAGTAGTATAAAGAAGGGAAATGACAAATTTAAGAACTTACTTACACCTTCAGTCCTCCATATGGGCGCTTGAGACTCCATGATAGCTGGCTATCCACCCAAAATTTGTCTCAGTGACCGATACCAGTCACATCTCAGTCTGCAGCCGACCGATGTCAGTTCCCTGTGACTTCCTCCTTGCCGACGTCGGTTTCCCCTGGCTGACGCCAGTCATTATCTGCCTGAGTCACTGACGTCGGGCTGCACATAGCCGACATCGGTCCCTATCTAGATGCCGACGTCGATTTTCCTGTCGATGTTAGTCTCTGTATTTTTCTAGTGAGACCTGACTTTTTCCTGCGAGCTCCTTTTGGATCAAACCCTTGTCCAAATCACCCTTGCTCCGCTTAGAATTTCTCTGCATCTTGTGCTGAACTCTGTCTGTCACCTTCTCCTTGAAAACCAAGGCTTTCTTGTTCTTGTCACTAACATCGGATTCCTCAAGAAACATCACCTTCTTCTTCTACATACAGAAACCATGATCCATGCCTTCCAAATCTGAAAGCATACTCTTTGACTCAAGAACAAGCATCTCCTTCTTATCTATGTGACCAAGCCTATTAAGGCACATCTCCGAATCTACAGCTGAAGTAGATAACCTAGAAAGAGAATCAGTAATACAAGTAGATAGATAAAGTGTACCTACTTTCTTACCTCTAGCTACAACAAGTGTACCCTTGGTAACCTTTCAAGAGTCCACTGTGAGAGTTACTATGCAACCCTCATCACCCAAACTTCTAACAAAAATCAAATTCTACTCAAGAACTGGGACATGCATGACCTCCTTTAACACCCATGTGTCACCTGTCTGCAATTTCAGCTTCACTTTTCCTTTGCCAACAATCTGACAAGGCTTACCATCCCCTACACAAATTTCTCCAAAGTCTCCCTGGACATACTCATGAAAAAATTCCCTATGTGGGGATGCATGAAAAGAGGCACCAGAATCTAAAACCCAAGATTCTACTTTATCCAAAGAACATACCAGAGTATCCTGTGTAATGTAATCCACAACATCTGCTTCTTCTCCATGTCCTTCATGATGATCTTCACCCGATCTGCAATCTCTCTTTAAGTGCCCTTGCTTTCCACATTTCCAGTAGGTTATTCTACCATACCTGGACTTGGATCTTCTGCCTATCTTCAACCTTGATCTCCCACGCTCTATCTTCTCTCTTGGCCTTCCTCTACCTTCAACACTCAAAGCATCTCTTGATGATTCACCTGTGCTTTTCCTACGTATCTCTTCATTCAAGATCACACTCAGAACATCATCCACTTTTAAGACTTTTGAAGGAGACATAGTATTAAAAACTGCCATTACCAAACCTTCCCAACTTTTAGGTAATGAACACAAGATTAAGAGAGCTCTAATTTCATCATCAAATACAATATTGACTAAACTTAACTGGTTTACCAAACCATGGAAATCACTAAGATGGCTATTAACAGATCCACCTTCCAACATTTGCAAATTAAATAAACGCTTCATAAGAAATACCTTATTAGAAGCTGAGGGTTTTTCATACAAATTTGCCAAAGATTCCATCAACTCCACCATTGTCTTACACTGTGATAAGCTGGAAATCACAGATGATGCAAGACTCAATCTAATAGATCCCAAAGCCTTCCGATCAAGAACCTCCCATTCTTCATCCTTCATATCTGAGGGTTTGCTATTAACCCCACCCAATGGTAAGTACAAATCTTTCTGATACAGATAGTCCTTAATCTGCATCCTCCATAATTGGTAGTTCTTGCCATTAAACTTTTCCATTCATAGCTTAATGTCTTCTGCCATTACTCAACTCCCACTCAAACAAAAACCTTGTGAGTAACATGTAATCAAAACACACTACCCAGATCTAAACCAATCTGTTAGTATCCCAACCAAAAGCTCTGATACCAGTTGTAGGGGGTGGGGAAATCCAAGAACAAACACACATGTTCTGATTCCTCTTGTTAGGATCTTGCTCCTCAAAAAGAGCACAATATGATTACCAAATATAAGCAATTAAATATGCGGAAATAACTAGAAACACAAGTAACTAGAATTCACCAATAGCACAGAATATGAGAGACAATACACTATATTGTATTAACACTTTATAGAAAAGAATACTACAAAGAGCCGCCACACTCTTCCACCTTACAGAGGTTTCCCACACCTCAAGTGTACAGTAATTCTTCTCACACACACTCTCCTACACAAAAAATGGTCCCAACAACCAACTCACACACAGAATTGGTGTTCACCTCACCAACTAGTCAGTAATAACCCTGCCAGTACACCAAGCACTCTATAGCACTTCAAGTTGATCTCCCATGAACCTGCAACCTACAATTCAACAGACCAAACTTACATGTAGATCCCCTATGAGCTTGCAAAAACCTGCAACTCAATGATCTTACAACTAGAAGGAACTCTTCCTTTCTATCTCATCCTTATACAATACATGCCAATGGGTCTATAAATAGATCGCTAACTTAAACAATAACTTAGACTCTTAATTTAGACAATTATCCTTGCAGCCCAAGACTCTAACTGGTCTTAACATGCAAACTCTTTGTTCACTTAACTAACTATCCGTAAAATGAGTAGTTCTGGAACACACAGGCGACCGACGCCAGTCCCTGCTTGTATGGTTCTGCCGACGTCGAACGACTTCCTACCATCGCTGGTGGCCTTCTACACTGGTCACGACCGATGTCGGTCCTGCTACTGACGCTGGTGCTCCTGGATCTCAACAACCTTCTGTTCCTTCAGTTTGCAAAGAGTTGAAGCTTTTAGCTCCACAACCTAACAAATTTAAGAATCTAGTCTTGTGGAGAAGTCTTGGATGATTTGGCCTTTTTTAGTGATACTTATAAACCATAATAACCTCTTACAAATCCCCTTTGTCCAAGGGAGATATTGAGTCTTGATGAGTTTTTATTTTAGGTAAGTATTCTCTAAATTTTCTCCTCTCTTTAGTAGATAAAAGTAGCACAAGTATTGGCTTTGAATAATATTATTATTTTTCTCCATGTATTAGGGTCTTACTCATACGTAGCTTAATTGAGATTATCCTATGCATATTTTTTTGTTTACTAACCCCCATATTGTACCATAAGCTTTGGTAAACACTATATTATCATTTTTTTCTTTACTTGTTAATAGTTTAGTGAGATATGAAAACATAGT
This sequence comes from Torreya grandis, assembly GCA_037957365.1. NCBI lineage: Eukaryota > Viridiplantae > Streptophyta > Pinopsida > Cupressales > Taxaceae > Torreya > Torreya grandis. Next base: position 1,714,602 of record JARHVA010003153.1, on the reverse strand, counting down.
ACCTATCTAGGGTTATTACATGATTATGCTTAACTAGAAGGTTTGGAACCCTCCCTAACATTATTTATTGTGGTAAGAGATCCCCTAATTTGGTCTAGTGGATCCACATATTGGTCATGTTATTGATTATATAATTTATCTCCAATAGGAAGTGTAAGCATGATCTATCTTCTCTGAGTTAGGATTGATTTATAGACATGATACATTTTTAATTGCATACATTCTAGTGAATCTGACATGAATCTTACCCTTGCAATTTTTATTTCAAGTTTTTTATTATTTTATTTATTAGTTTTTAATATTTATTATACTAGGTTTACAATGTAAATATAGTCTCTAACTTTTGTGCACATGTTTACCACACAATCACATCAATAGATCTCTATTCTATTTATACAAGTTTTTTCTATTAAGTACAGGATACTAGGTCAAATCTATCAACATAGTACAAGTTTTCAATTTTAGATAGACTAATAGGTCAACCATGTCAACATAGTACATTTCTAGACTTCTAAAAAACATACTAGGTTGACACTAATGGCATACTATTATTTACAAGTTTTACCAAATAAGGAACTACAAAATTAGATCAACCCAGTTGACATAGTTGGTATAATTTTCAAGTATAAATCAAGTTAATTTAATAGTAATATCAATTTATTTTTCATCTTCTAACCCACCAAGATTCCTTTCTCTTTTTCTCTTTCATTTCTATTATTCATTATAGTTCTATTTTTCATAGTTTGTAGTCTTTAAAACTACCCCTATACAACAAACTAGGTCCACTTTATCAAACTAGTTTTGTATTATGTCTTTTGTTTGAAAAACTAGGTCGAAACTATTGATGTAGTTATTTAATATGCCCTTGAATCAATAATATAGTGGCAACACTATCAAATTTATTATGTAATCTTTACATACACTATCATCTAAACCAACACTATACTGTGTTTCAAAGTTAGAATTAACACTTATATGCTAGTAATTAGCTCATACTTTCTTTTTAGTTGATTTCATGCTAAAAATAGATCACATAGTCTAACTAGGTGGTTTTTAAATATACCATTTAGTTGCACTATTTTTTATTTTCTTGCACACACTACTAGATCACATAATCTTAAAACATATTTAAATAATTGTCTACCCAAGGCCTACCTACTTAGATTTCATCACCAAGGGGGAAGCCGAATTATTTTTATATCCAAGTATAAACATATGGTTAATGATATATATTGGAAAATAACTTGACACCCTTATCACTACTATGTGTGAAGTGATGGGGTAGGCCTAAATACCAATCCATTACCATTGCCAACATAGATCACTTTCATCCTAAATATCTTGAAACCATCCATATATTATTTTATAGTTTCTTACTTATAACCATCTCCCCATCACATCTAAAATAATATTATAATAATCTAAAAACATTCAAGATGACCACTTAGTTATAATTTAATTTCCAAGTTGGTTGCTTTCTCTTTGCTCAATTATATGTTGTATTGTAAAAACTTACATTAGCCAACATTGGTGAAAGGATTTGTGCTATGTGACTCAATTGGATCATTATAATTGACCCAATTAATTGTGTGTTTCATTTCATTTCTTTCTTTCAAAATTAATTACAATTTTTTTCTTTTTTCAATACACAGTCATTCTATTTGACACAATCTCTTGTAGACTGTCTATTTCCTCTTCCTACAGTATTGAGTCGACCCTGTCGATATAATATTAATTTTTTCACCTCAAGATATGATACTAAGTAAACCTTGTAGATTATATGTATTTTTTTACCTATTTTCTATTTATGTTATATAATTAGGTCAACTTTATCAACTCTATATCTCTATTTTCTTAGTTTTTAGACCCTATTTTTAATACTAGGTCAACCTAGTGAACTCTATACTTTTACTGCTTTGCTTATATGTTTGAATTAGTTCTCTATCTATATGAATTAGTTCTATCTCTCATTAATTTTTTTTATCCTATTTTTCCTTTCCAACATCATGAAGTTCCTTATCATAATATTCTTGGACAACTTGAATCCATTTATACACTATATGGGGCTCTCTTTGCTTCTTATCTTTTCCTATCTTTTCTTCCTCTTTATATCCTATGGGGCATATTTTGATGACCATCCACACATTAATCTATCCTTTAGGGCATCTTATGATTTCAAACCACATCATTTTAGACTCTGGGTCATCTTTTGATGCCTATCCCTATATCCAGTTACTCTTTGGGGCATCTTATGATGCCCACTCTTATTCTCCATTACATGCTACCTTTCGAGATACATAGGCTTATCTCTCACATTTTCATCCTTGATATATATATTAATGTATGATATTTACCTTATTATCATAATTTTTATATGTTATCTATCTAAAATGTATAGGATACTTACATGGGTCTCTCCCTCTGTACCAGTTCTCTCTTTTTACAAACCTTAATCCTTCCTTTTTTAGCCTTTTGGTTCCTGATTTTCTCATGAGTTTCATTTTAAAATTATGGATAAGAATAAATATTAGTCATGATGTACCATATTTTATTTAATTTACATTATTTCTACACATTTTTTAACACCCATTGGGTTTCTATTTTGTGAGTTGTATTGTAAAACTACAAATAAGACCCTATTTTCCTCACAAAATACCATAATTTTCTTATCTCATTTATTTTTCCAATAATTTTTGGCACCATCATGGGATTATCTTTTATTATTTTTAGTGTAAGACCATGGATAGTACCTGACCTTCCTCCTAAAATCACCATCTTTTCACTCCTTTTCTAGAATGTGTTTTGTAATGGTAACAAGTTTTGGATCTCTGTTCTCAACTTTATCTTTTGATTATTTTGATAGATATAATTTTCACAATAATCTATTTTATCATTTTTTCCTCCATTTACCTCATTCTTATGATAAATAATCACACTTTGTTGTCATTGTATCCCTTTTCCACCCTTTGTCACATTTTTATGATTTAAAGTCATTCAAATTGTTTCATCTATCATTCCTCTTGATTTCCTTTCCTTTCACTCCACATTGGATAAAATAAGGTTCATATTTAGCACCCATGTTTGGTTTTCCAAATATTTATGGAGGAGGAATAGAAAAAAACATCAAGAAAGTTAAAAGCCAAATCATTTGAAATAAAAGGCAATGATATACAAAAGCCAACATACAAATATGAAAAGTCAAAATCATAACAAAATGCATGATTCAAAGCACATCTCCTATCTCTAATCAAATCTCAAACTCCATAGTTGGCCTCACACTAGAGTCAAGGTCTATTGGTGTTTGGTAGGCTAGTAGATTGGAATATAAGAATGTAATAAGATATATGGTGATACCTAATTTCTCATGCAAGTACCCAATCTTCACAGTATATTGATGGCTTTGTAAGGGGTCCTGAGGACTGGGGAACACATTGTGGGAAGGTAGGTCCATTTTAAATTTCATGCATATAGCCTTCATGGTATGATTACATTCTTCATTTGTTAACCTAAGACTTGTGTGGCTAAGAGAATTTATTTAGAGTCCTTAAGGTCGACGGTCCTCTTATTTTGATAAAATTTATTTGAGTGTCTTGACATCAATAAAGAGTTCCTCTACCTTGGTTTTTCCTTCATTCTCCCCTTCACCCATTTCATTTTCCTCCTTGATAGGAAAATTGTGATTCCAAATCTATTTTACCTCTTCTATATTTCCTTCTTCTTCACACCTTAAAAACATGCTAGCACTACCTTGTTTCAATTTTATCTATCCCTAAAACACAACCAACATTTATGATCACCTATGGATTATTTTATTTATACCATTTCTCTACATTTTTAGATTGGTCTTGATTTATTTTACCATTTTTCATTGTTTTAATACTCCTTTTTTATATACACTTGAGTCCATTTCTAATTGCATGCATCTTTTTCCATTACTGAGTGAGGTTGGATTGTTACTTCTCACTCATCAAATGTTGTCTCTCAATTTATATACATTTTTCCATTGATGATTGAGTAAGGACTATTACCACTTATTCATCAATGTATTTTTACCATTTTTATTCTTTCCCATTTTTGTTTAAGTAAGGATTATTATTGATTTCACATTGATGTTTGATTATCATATTTTTGATATGCATCCTTGGTTTGACTTGGTGACTTAGCCTTTCTTACTTAAGGTTTACTTATTTGAGTTTTTTAATCTTTAGTAGCCTTGGATTTTTGGTTACCTAGTTTACTCTAAATTTTGATAGTTTACTCTAAATTTTGACTTCATCATTTGGTCTAACATAGCACTTATCACCCCATTTTTCTAAATTTCCAAGTATGTCCCATCCACATAGCATTAATTATCTTAGCTTTCTTGTATTTTTTTGTTTTAGCTCCTTAGTTTTGTATTCTTGGGTTTATTGAAAGTAGTCTTTGTACCCTTCACAATCAAAACTACAAACACAATAGACAAAAATTTAGCAATAAAGGTAAGTCAAGGTACGCATCACATTTACTTTTTGGTTATTTCCTTTTTATTTATCTACTTTAAGTAATTTTTACTTTAAAATACTAAAAAAAAATTTAGCCTCAGTGTTGTGTGTTACTATGTTCTTTCTATAAGTACCATCCCTTATTGTATCTAAGTGACATGTGATGATCTTCGAGTGGGGAATATGTATACACATAATATTTTCAACTTTTAATCAAATACTGATGCTTTATATCTTGTAGGAATCCATCAAGACTTAATCTCTCTAATTACATGCCTTAAAGGGTGCATCAAGAAAGGGGTCAGTAGACCATTGGTGCTTCATAAGATTATTGTCCCTTATTACCACTTATTACCAATCCAACCAACTCCTATAACATTCCCTTATGATATTACCCCTCCTTTGTACACTCCAATATTTTCCCAGTTTTCATCACTCTTTTCCTCACCTTAAGCACCTTTTGATAGTCTATTTTACTAGGTTGATTAGGTCAACCCTATACTATTTTGGGTAAAATTCATTAGGGTCTAGGTTGGCTCTTGGCTGACCTAACCCATGACCTAGTGAATTTTTGTCATTAACTATACTAGGTTGATTGGGTTAACCCTATCAGATAATTTTTTTGGAAGGGCTTAGTGCTAAATCCACCTATATATACAATATCATTTCATCATTATTTAGAAATGAACAATATTTATTATTCACTTATGCTTATTTACAATCTTCTCTTCCACCATTATACTTCAGGAGTCTTAGCTTAGGGTTTTTACTTAGATAATATAGTCTTGTGGAGAAGTCTTGGATGATTTGGAATTTATTAATTATCCTTACAAACCACAACAACCTCTTTCAAATCCCCTTTGGCCAAGGGAGAGATTGAGTCTCGATGGGTTTATCTTTCAGGTAATTATTCTTTAACTTTCTTCCTCTCTTTAGTAGATATAAGTAGCATAAGTATTAGCTTTGAATAATATTACTCTTTTTCTCCATGTATTATGGTCATAATCATACATATATTAATTAATATTCTCCTATGCATGTTTGTTTATTTACTAACCCCCATATTGTGCCATAAGCTTTGATGAGCACTAAATTAGATTTCTTTGCTTTACTTGTTATTAGTTTAGTGAGATATGAAAATATAGGACCTAGCTAGGGTTATTTCATGATTGTGCTTGATAAAGGCTTTATAACCCTTCCTAGCATTGTTTATTATGGTAATAAATCCCCTAATTAGGTCTAACAGATCCTTATATTGGTCATATTCTAAATTATATAATATATCCCCAATTGAAAGTGTAAGTATGATTTATCTTATCCAAGTTAGGATTGATTTATAGATATGATGGATTTATAATTTCATACATATTCTATATATAAATAAAAATTAAACTGATCTATAAATAAATCCTAGCTTAGATAACATAAATCCTACTTATACCTTTGATTATTGATACATAAGATATTCAGGGTCATGACCAAGATGGATCTGCTAGATCTATCCAATGAATATCTTACCATAACAAAATCACTAGGGAGGTTTAAAAATCCTCTAGTTAAGCAAAAATATGAAATAAACCTAGCTAAATACTATGTTTTCATATTCACTAAGTATAATGACAAGTAAATTAAAGTCTAATATAGTGCTCACCAAACTTGAGGCACAAAGTGGGGGTAATAAACATAAAAATTAAACATGCATAGAAGATATATGTGCATGTAAATATATAAAAATTACTAATGCATGAGAAATAAGTTTAAATGAAAATTTATCTACTCATACAAAGGAAGAACAAAGTGAGGAATACTTACCTTTGATATTAACCTATCGAACCTCAATCTCTCCCTTGGCTAAGATGTTTTAAAAGAGGTTGTTGTGGTATGTAAGGATAACAAGGATAAGTTATCTTTAACCTACACAACTTATCTATGAACCCAAAATACATCTCCAAAAGAAAATATTTTTATCTCCAAAGAAAGTATTAAAAACCTAATCTATGCTCCTCAAGTAGGGTAGATAAATATATGCACACTATATTTTTATTCCTATTCTCTTCCTAAATAAATGATGAAATGAGTGTGTATATAAAGATGAATATAACCCTAAACCTTTTCAAAATTTTATCTGATAGGGTTAGTCCAAGTGAATCTATATCTTCATTGATAAAAACAAATTAAGTCTTGGTCTAGGTTGGCCAGGGGATGACCTAAACCCTAAATGAGTTTTATCAATTAGAGTATGGGGTCGATGGCGATGATAGTGTAACATAAACTATTGAAAAGGGTTTTAGACTTAGGTAAGGGATAATGAAGATGTAAAATGACTATTTTATGGTATAAAAAGGACAAAAATTTGAGGGTAATGTTTTTAGGATATGATTGTGTAGATATCAAGTGGTAGTATAGGGACAACAATCCTCGAAAGCACCAATGGTCTCGCCACCCCTTTCTTGGTGCACACTTTAAGGTGTGCACTCTGAGAGATTAAGACTCAAAATTTTACTACAAGAGAGAAATCATAAATAATTGATAATGTTTGAAAATATTATGTGTATGTATATACCCCACTCAAAGCTCATCACATGTCATGTAGGTACAACATGGGATGGTGCTTCAGGAAAATAACATATCAACACACAACATGGAAGATAAATATATTAAATTAAGGAGAAAATAAGATAAATGAAATGTAAAAATTGAAAAAAAAATACCTTTACTTACCTTAGTACTATAGATAAAGAATAAAATGCAAGAAAAATGAAGGTGTTTAATGTAGGGAATATTAGGCAGACCTATATAAATTAGCAAAAAAGAGAAAAAATAAATATTTTGTAACATATATATGTAACATGTGAAAATATTATCTACAATGTTAGTATTTTAGAACATATTATGGTTTTAAAAATAGCCTAATATAAATAAAGATATGATCAAAAGATGGAATCTAATGGTAAATATTTGACAGGTAAAGAATTTTGAATAGTAAATATAAATAAGGTAAAAAATAATTCATTTGTTATTTTTACTATTTTGAGAAAATAGAGCTCTAAGAGACTTAGTTTGAGACCTAAGAGATACCATGGTGAGGAGATGATAACTGATATGGGGAGAACACATATCAGTTGCAATGAGTGCAACATAGGTAAAAAAGTGTGAATTTCTAAATTTTAAGTATTTTTATTTAAAATTAAGCTAGTTATAGAAAATTTATTAGTAGGAAAAATATAGGACACCATTGAGGTGGGTATCACATTGGAGGATGTACATGTATTACTTGGACTACCTATAGGTGGGACATTGGTGATCACTAACACATTGGAAGATCTAGAGGAGAGATGAGCACTAGCCTAGTGGGTAACATGCTTAGATAGGATATACCCTAGATTGAGGGTGAGTTTATTTGACATTTATATTGTAAACATTATAGAAATATATAATGTCATAATAGGACTTTTGATAGCATGAATGTTTTATAATAAGTTGAATGGAAAAGTACCGCTATATGCGATAGCCTTGTGTCATTTAATATTAGATCAGGAGCACTCTATAATTTTTAGGCTATCATTTAGGTCTAACTCATGCATGATATGTATGGGATGTTGTCTAGAGGGTAGAATACCATGGGGTCTAGTTTTTACTAAGTTATTAGATGTATTAGAGGTTCCCTATGTATTGACTAGTTGGGTTACTCCATGTGGTTGATGATAGGTTTCCTCAAGTCATGAAATAGAGATAGAATCATGTAGCTTGGTCCTTTCCCCATGTGCTAGATCTATATACTATCACACAAGGAGAGATCATATGAAACCCATATAATCACATTAATATTGTATGACCTAATTGGGCAAATGTTACTATAGGGTTGGTATAGGTGTAGATCATAGGGAAATACACCTCATGGGTAGAGCCACATATAGTGGTACACTTGCCAAAATAGTTCAAAATCCCACACATAGTGACCCCTCTATAAGTTCTTGATTATTAGGAATGGAATGATAGAGATTTTAGGGGGAGATGAGGGGGAGGATTACTAGTATAAATACTAGTTATCAGGCTATGGCATGATAGACTATAGACTAGTTGATCATGGTAGCAAATGATAACATAGCTAGGAGGAAGAGATGCCATGGATGTGGCTGCTAGTGCACAAAAAGTGCCACAATAATAGTTGTAGTAGAGACCACCATGGAATCATAAAATATGGAGGCACCATCATCAATATTAGGCATAGGTAAGTGATACAACATAGGAGGATCAAACAACCACTCTAGGACATAGCTGGTCCATAGAGGCACCTTTGAGGAGAGGATGATGAAGTACTCAATTAGTGATTCTTAGCTTTACACTAGTTCAAAGGTGAGCCACAAAGGAGGCACTCAATGGATGAGTGTATGGAGAGAATTTTTTCTATAGGTGAGTAGATTAAGAGATGGTAATTTTTGACACTAACACTAGTGAGAAAATGTGTTAATTTTTATTTAAATTTTGATATCAAATACTAGTTACATTGTGGTTATGGTATATAGATGTGTGTGTGTGTGTGTGTGTGTGTGTGTGTGTGTGTGTGTGTGTGTGTGTGTGTGTGTGTGTGTGTGTGTGTGTGTGTGTGTGTGTGTGTGTGTGTGTGTGTGTGTGTGTGTGTGTGTGTGTGTGTGTGTGTGTGTGTGTGTGTGTGTGTGTGTGTGTGTGTGTGTGTGTGTGCGTGCGTGTGCGTGTGTGTGTGTGTGTGTGCGTGTGCGTGTGCATGTGCGTTTTTGTGTTTGTGTGTGTGTGTGTGTGTGTGTGTGTGTGTGTGTGTGTGTGTGTTTGTGTGTGTGTGTGTGTGTGTGTGTGTGTGTGTGTGTGTGTGTGTGTGTGTGTGTGTGTGTGTGTGTGTGTGTGTGTGTGTGTGTGTGTGTGTGTGTGTGTGTGTGTGTGTGATTTAATGATTATATGGTTTTGGTCTTGTAGATATGGTAGTAGAGGAGGTTAGATGGGGAGCCCTGATAGTGGCTTCACATCATGACATTTTGGATGGGGTGATGTCTCTATACAACCCCGCCACTTTGGATGTTCATGTGGTACCATCTACCCCAGCCCAAACAAGTTGGTTTAGAATAGTGGGGGAGGCCAAAAGATAATTTTAATCACATGGGGATGGGATATAACCATCTTTATGGGTGGGAGATGGAGAGGCACATGTTTGGTAGGTCTTGGCATAAGAGAGAGTAACACACATAGATACCACTATCTAGCTTAAATAGGTGTAGTCCTAGGTGGTAAATCTATAGGGATAGGTATTAGGTTTGAGATCTCAGACTACCTCATTTTATCATACTATTTAGAAGAGATAGTCCTAAGAATCTATGGGTAGCATGGATAGGCCACATGATAGGTAGGATGGAGCCCAACCTTAGAGCCAGAGTGATGTATTTTATATTTTGTATAAAACATGTGATATATATATATATATATATATATATATATATATATATATATATATATATATATATATATATTGAGTTTGGCATTTATATTGATCTCATGTGTTGTATTTGTATGTGGATGTTGATGTTGATGCATGAATATATTTGTTTCTAGTGCATGTATTTAACTTTTGTTGTATATTCTATATGAAATATATGTTGAGTGTTTTATTTTTTAGTATTATGTGATACACATGCATGGTTTTAAAAAAAAGAAAAAATGAATTTAAAAAATATAAGTAATAAAAAAATTCACTACACACTATATCATGATGGGAAATGTGTAATAACAAAATATGACTAAATGTAATAAACCAAAGATGGTACAAAGAGGTAAATAAAGTTTTTAAAACCATGTAAAATATTTTCACCAAGTTAAAACTAGATAAAATAACACTATATCACATTGGGAAGTATGAAAAAATGTAATAAAATGGTAGTCACATGAAAAAAAAATGGTATAAAAATAAAAAAAATAATTCAAGAAATCATACTAAATCATGTTGGGAAGTATAAAAGAGAAAATGAAATTGGAAAATTGAACTTAAATTGATCACAATAGTTCAAGCTAGGAAGTATGAAAATTTTAAGAAAATGGTTGTAAGAATACATGCAATCAAAAAATAAGATGATAAAAGTAAAATATCAATGAATTAATCATAAAACATACTATATCAAGATGGGAAGCATGTAAATGACATATAACTCTTAATCAATCACTACTTATCTGAAATTTGACATGTAATTTCATTGTGACTTGGTTATTGAAATATTTTGTGAGGAAGGCCTTGGTCCTATCCATAGTCTTACACTCAAACTCACAAAGTGAAAATCAAGGTGAAAATTTGTGGGAATATTTTAAAATATGTTTTTAATGTGTTAATTTATAAAGAAGGCCTAGTCCTATCCATGGTCTTACAATGCAACTCACAAATGGAAATACTTAGGGGGAATGATGAGTGAATAAAACACTATTTTTTGAGGGGAAATATTTTAAATGTTGTAAATGAAAGAGAGAATGTAAAAATAATAACATATACATCTATGATAAGATCTTAGGAAATATGAGGCACACTAAGTACATATAAAAGACACTAAGTGGCTACTGACCATCAAAATAGAAAGGATACCAATTCACAAGAAGCACAAATTTGTATAGGAAAATAAGTGAAATACTAATATTGGCTCATGTTAGTTGTATGAATAAGAAAATTAAAATGGACCTACCTTCTCACAACATGTTCCCTATTCCTCAAGACCTCTTACAGAGCCATCGATCTAATGTGAAGATTGGGTACTTGTGTGAGAAATTAGGTAGCACTAAAATTTTTTTTTATTCTCCTTTTTTAATCTATTGGTATAATACACACCAATGGACCTCTAATATGTCATGAGGCCAATTTTTCATTTTGATATTTGATTAGAAAAGGATATGTTCTATGAATCACATCTAATAATGTGATTTGACTTTTGAAATTTGTATGTTTCCTTTTATATCATTGCCTTTTATTTAAATGAATTGTATTTTAAAATTTTATGGATTTTTAGAATCCTCCTCCATACAAATTTTGAATAACCAACATGAGGGATAAAATTGATACACATAAATGAGTTTTAAACTTTGGCTAAAGGAATCTAAGTATCCAAAGACATGAATGACACAACACTTAGGCTTTCCTAGGAACCAGTAGGTTAACTCAAGTTTCAACCATGAGTATACTTAGTTTGTAAAATGAAATAAGGGAATAAAGGGAGATCCAAAGTGGATTGGTAATATAGAAAGATATAATGAGATGACTTGTTTTTTAATTGATCACATGGTAAAGAATGATTACTAAGGGGAGCAAGGTTGGTATAAACAAGTCACAATGATAATTATCCATGTTGGATGAGATAAGGTAGAAAAAAAATAATAGAGAAGATAAATACATCCATGAAAATAAATGAAATCATACATATATGTGTGTAATCATGAAAATAGTCCATAAGAGAGAATTAAATAATTGAAACCATATACAACACATATTATGTACTATAAAGAGCCATATAAGATATGAGTGAAGTAAAATTTGACACATTTAAATGATATAAGATAGAGATAAAAGTGCTTCACAAGTCCAATCCAAAATCATACTGAAGAGTAAAGTGAAAGAACATCATGTTGTGTTCATAAATACTAATAAATCTATCCACAAAAATTTTCCATAACATCTGATTTGTCTCTATAAAGATGGATCTTAAGTACAACAAGAGTCTCATTGATCATCAGGGAAGTCTATGAAAAGATCTCTCATCAAATATATTATACAAAAAAATTAGGTATATCTAAAAGATCATGGTCATGAGAGCTATTGTTCATAAAATACTCAAGAGGAATATGATTGGTATCTTTAGGATAAGAAGGATCCATTGGTGAATAAGGGACCATAGGTGGAGGAAACACAAGTGGAGAAGGGACTATGGGTGGAATAACCATAGGTAAATAAGGGAATATGGGTAAAGGAAACATAGGTGAGAAGTATCCATAGGTGGAAGAACCATAGCGGGGGAAGGGGGAGTCTTCTTACATGGGTGACCTATGGGAAGAGGAAAAGAGGGCACATAAATGGTCATAAGGTGATCTTGAATATGTTTCTGGAGGATGTGATAATAATCAGTGTGATGGGTACTACACTGGTGCCAAATACAATAAACACACCCATATTTTTTAATATACTTAGGTAATAACCTGGGAAGAGGTATAAACTTGTCTATAGGCTGAGGAAGGGTAGGATGTAGTGTGTAGATATATTGTCTAAGATTTCAACAATGGGTAGAAGAATTATTATTTGTGTTATGGAAGCAATAGATACATTTGTTAGTATAATTTAGGGGTATACTAATAAAAGGATTAGAAGTATAATCTAGTGAAGGATGGTATAACTGGCAATCTCTAGTCCAATGAACATAAACTTTGTGAATATCACAATAACGTTGATCAACCCATTGGGAAGGTAGGGGATCAAGATATGGCAAAGGAATAAGGCCATCACCAAGGGGAGGTGAGGATGGTGGAGATATTGGATTAGGCTGATATGAAGGATAAGTAAAATTAGACATAAGATGAGGCTCAACTAAAGGTAGTGAAGGAGCAAGATTTGAACTAGGCTTAGTTGAGGGAGAAGTAAGATGTGTAGAGGGCTTAAATACAGTAATAAGCATCTCTATGAGAAGTAAGCTATAAGGATCATGGTATCTAGTAAAATAATAAGTTCTAGTCACAACAAGATCCTTGAGAATGCTCCTAAGAGGCTCTAAAAAAATTAGAGGTGTACTATGTGGGCATTCCATCTCTACCATGCAAAAAAGAGGAAAAAGATTAAAATTAGGAACTATATAAGAAGGAATATGATAAGATGAACATAAGGGATGAAAAAAATAAGAATATTACTCAAGAATCTCAACATATTTAGCCTAGACAAGACCTCCTATAAATGTGTCATCTAAAGTATAACCATCATCATAATAAGGTATATTAAGTTCCATGGTAAAGGTAGGTATGATATTCTCATCAAAAGTGGCATGATGAGTAAAATGTCAATTTTGGTTAATACCAAAAGTATATCATTGATAGGTGGATGATGGGAAAGATATTCAAGGATGTCATAATTTGGGTAATGAGATGAGGGGGAAAATCCAAAGTTTTAATCTTGAGGTTGAATTCATCCGGATCATCATCATCATAATCTAAGAGGTTAGGTGGTATGTTCCTGATGAGTTTGAGTTGACCATGATAACCTCAATTAGAGTTGATGAGAAAATTGAAATGTTGAGATTCTTAGAATGGAACACTCAGAAAGGGTTCAAGGGTTTGAATTTTTAATACACCACATTCTTGGAATTGTTCAAAATTCTAAGGGCTGGTCTCCTTAAATATGATAGATACCACCATTATGTGGAAAATTGACACATTGGTAAGTAAAAGAGGTGACAAACCTCATGTGATGATTCTAAGGCCTATCAAGTAATATGCTATAGGAAAGGGGAAAGTTTAATATCATACCTTCACTTGAATAGTGCCAAGAGGTATAGTAATAGGAAACCACATGCAACCTAAAGGAGGCATTTTCCTTCGATCACAACCTTGGCATGTAATGCATGTGGACTTAAGATTAAACTCAAAATATCCAAACTTTTTTATGAAGTCAAGGGAGGAAACACAAGTACTTGTACCCCTCATCAATCAAATCAGGCTTGACTTAATATCACTGATTTGAACACTTATAAATAATGGAGGATCATCCACATGAAGAATAATCTCATATGGAATCATGTAAGTAATAGGAAATTTGAGGGAGAGATAAGTGTCTATTATTTCATCAATGTGTATAGACATATCTTTGAATTATTTTAAGATACTATCCTCTAATCCAGATAAGGTAGTTTCACGTCTTGATAGGGGAGGATGAGGGATGTTCATTTCAAATAATAATTATATCGAGTTAAAATGATGTGGAGAAGTTCACATGAGTTCAAGAAAGGGTATTTGAGATGGGACAATGGTAAGTTCTATCATAGGGTCCCATTAATTATAACCCATGGGGGTACTACTAGATATAGGTGTGCAATATTTGATAATCTCAATAGGAGGAGTAGAAGTACATTCAAGATTGTGTTGGTAATACATGGTCAATCTAGTTTGAGGATAGATCAGATAATTATTTTTAGATGATGGGATAGTTAATATAGGTATTTATTATGATTGATTGGAAAAAATATTTTTTAAAGGTTAAATAATGTTTTTTATAAGTGTAGATGTTGGGGTAGTTATATAAATAGTATGAGAGTCATTATATAATTGATTTGTTGGAAGTGGTTCTCATAAAGATATAATATCCTCTTACCCCAACTCTATTAGATGAGATGGGGAAGAATATTGTTTAACAATGAAAGTTTGTGATATTTGGAGTGGGTGTGTAGGATTAGAATAATTGAAAGAAGCTATGAACAAGGAATACATAGAGGGCAGGTTAGTCTTGTGTTAGTAAAATAAAAAATAAAAGTAACACACTAAAATCCTAATAGCTCTATCCTTGACACTAGGGATAGCATAGGTAACAAACATGCATATGAAAACACAAATAAGCATAAAATAAAACCTTCTTTTACATTACTTGGAGCTCCAAATGGATTATTGAAGTGGATTACTCAACTTGTGCATCAAGAAGTCTTTGAAAATTAAGCTTTATTTGCTCCTTCTCTCCTTAGAACCTTGGATTGGTTTCTTGGCTTAAGAATTTGTTATGGTAACACTAATTTTAAGGCTTGTCTCTCTTCAAATTAGCATTATAACTCTTCACTATAAAATATTTGAATACATTTAGGCATAATAAATTTACACCAAGCGAGATTTTGAATACATTTATGCATAATAACTTTTCACCAAAATAAATTTTGATGATATTTGTGTACATTAAACTTACACCAAAATAGTTTAAACATCAATAGGCATGACATTGTATTTATAGCCTCAAAATTTAAATCTCACCTAAAGTGAGTTAATGTTGAGTTTACACATGGAATGGGTTCAAACTAACCCTAGGTGAGTTGAGTATAACTTTAGTTGAGTTAAAATTTATCAAGTAATTGTGATTTTTAATTACTAGGCATGGATCTAAAATTATATATTTTGAGATATTTTGGAAGATCTTGACAACTCATAAAAGCAATTATTAAAAAAGGCTTGATATTTTGATTTTTAGAATTTTCATTTTTAGATATTCATTAATTTTGAATTAATAATTAAACTAAGAATTTAATATTGTTTAATTAGATAATTCAATTTAATTAGAATTTTTTCTCTTTTAATAATTTTTCATGTGCCCCACTTAATGGGTTCATAAGCAAAACTACCAGTTGTTAGGTCACAAGGTGACTAAGGATAAATCTATTAGAGGTTAGTGTTGCATATATGATAGTATCCTAAATAAGGATTCCCCAACATGATTATAATTTTTTTTGAATGATGCAAAATTTAAATTAGGATGTTTAGTGATTCCTAGGCTTAATTTGTAATGTTTGGTAGGAATAAACCTGAAGTCTGGTTACGAGCCAGTTACGTCCAGAATTGGGTGCTTACAATTTTCCCTTGTTTGGGAAGGCATTATAAGATATAAACATAATAACATCTTCTCAAATAATGAGGTATTATATGCCTAATAATCCAATGGAAATGGATGAAATTTAGATGCCCCCTCGAGGGAGAAGTTGACAAAGAAGGTTAGTGATTGGTCCCTCTAAAAAAGGAAAATTATGAGACCTGTTAGTACCCAAAATTACAATAAGCAATTGAGACATTTTCAAGTGTAAATATCTAAGTCTAGCCTGAGCTGAGTGTCAATGTCTAATCCATTATCCAAATTATTATTTTTAAGTGTTCCTTTGAAAGGTCAAGTTCATGTTTAAGTGGCTAGGTGATTTAACTTGGTCTTTCCTTAGTGTATTGACCTCAAGCATTTTGTATTAGGTATTTCCTTATGTTAATTTAGTATTTAATTAGTAAAAGGTCCTTAGAGTATTTCACAAAAAGTGGTCACATAGATTATATAAAGGATATATTCTTTTGATCTTTTTGTCTACACAAAAATCCTAAAGGGCTATTTCCTTTGGGCATTTTGTCTAGACAAAAAACTTGAAGGGATATTTCCTTCGGGCATTTTGTCTACATAAAAATCATAAAAGGGATATTTAATTTATTTCAAGAAATTTTAAGGACTTATTTATTTCATCCAAAGTGCATATAAAAAGTTTGAATTATCATTTTGCCTTTAAAAAATATCTGAAAGATCATTTCCTTCAATCATCTTACCCTTGTAAAAAACTTTGAAGGGCACTTTCAAAAGGGTAATTTTGCCTTTAAAAAATCCCCAAATGATCAATTATTTTGGGCATTTTTCCCTTGAAAAACTCATGAATGGAACCTTCAAAATGTCTGAAAGGGACTTTCAATAAATTTAAAGGGCCATTCCAATAGGTCTAAAGGGATTCAATGTATTTCAATGTAAAAAGTGCAAAAGGAACTTACCCTTTGGCAAAAGTGTAGAGGTCTAATTACTTCAAGAAAAGTGTAAGGTACATTTTTTTCATAATTTTTTATCCATGGAAAAAAGTCTAAAGGGCACTTGACCTTCAGGCATTTTTCTCGTAGCAAAAAGGCCCTAAATATAATTATAAATTCCTTAAAAAAAATGTAAAGCCCTATTTGTTTTGGTAAATTTTCCCTTGTAAAAATTCATAAGGGTTAATTCCTTTGGATATTTTTATTCCTTAAAAATTCCAAAATAAATTTAAGGTTCAATTTTTTCAAGAAAAATACAAATTTTAAATTATTAGGGCTTTTTGCAAGATGAGTTTCAAGACTAAGTCTTTGAACTTTTTATGTAGTTCAAGATTTTGAACATTTTGTTCATATAATTTTAAAGATAATCAACATTGAGGACCCAAGGTAAAAATGAAGACAAAAGTCCCTAACAAATATTGCAAAGCAAAAGTCCCAAAGAAATTTATCCAAGTAGTGTGACTGTTGTGCAAACATCATTGATGATCACATGGATGTCAA
The DNA here is from genome assembly GCA_037957365.1 of Torreya grandis. Classification (NCBI taxonomy): domain Eukaryota; kingdom Viridiplantae; phylum Streptophyta; class Pinopsida; order Cupressales; family Taxaceae; genus Torreya; species Torreya grandis. Next base: position 1,697,059 of record JARHVA010003153.1, on the reverse strand, counting down.
AATTAAGCTCAATGATCAATCAATGGGGATTAAATTTGATGGTCACATGGGTGTCATTTATGATCATGTGAACATCAAATGATGGGTGTGTGGATTTCAAATTTAAGCCATGAGAATTATCTATCAAGGGCTTAAATTTGATGGCCTTATGGACGTCAAATGATAGGCACGTGAATGCTAAATTTAAGCCACAACAACTATCTATCGGGGTTTAAATTTGATGATCATATGACCATAAAATATATTCACATGAATATAAAATTATAGGTGTAAAGACATCAAATTTAATCCATAGTGGATAGCCAATGGTGTTTGAGATTTCAGATTGAGATCAATGGTCCATGTTGGATCATGGGTTCAAAGCATCAATGGAGGTGGGAAATCAAGCTGCATCATGCCCAAAAGACACAATCATAAAATTAATCCTATCCACAAAAAGGATCTATTGAATGGAATCAACCATATCTCAATATTTTATAATAGATTAAATGATTTCTATTTGATCATGGAGGTGGGCTCTTTTTTGAGTTAATATAGCGCTTTTATTTAGTTTATTTCTTGCTCTTTATTTCCTGCCCCTTGTTTGTATATAGTTCCTATACATGTTTTTTATTTATTTTGCATTTTTTTTTTTAATAAGTATTTTCAAGACAGTCCTTGGCTCATGTTTCATCTAGTTGCTCAAAGAAGGGCCTTGTAAGTTGGGAGTGCATGTGTAAAAGGACTATGGGTTTGAAATGTGAGCTTGATGTTTTAATTTTATGGAGATTGGTAAAGACAAATGATTAGACTAATCATTCCCTAAAATATTGAAATTTTTTATAATCTAAGCTTAATTTTTATAAATTTTTCATATACAGGATGAAAGTTTCAATTATTGAAGCACAATCATGTTTTCACTTAAACAACATTCATTGCTTGGGGTAAAGTTTGAAACCAAAGATGATTTCTTGAAGATCAGACACTTGACCAAATCAAAAATCCTAGTTAACTTGGTTCCTAACCTTTGAAAAAATGGTCTATAAAAATCAAAAAATACAAAAATAAGAGATCATTACAAAATTCAAAAGGAACTTTCTAAGCAAAGGTGATTCCAGTAATCTCCACCAGGGCTATGGATGCCTAAATGGAAGTGAAGAAAGGCCTTGAATGGATCCAAAGGCATCTATGCTAGGGCTATGGATGCTTGGTTGGTAATAGAGAAATGACCAAGCCTTCCTTAAACTAAAATCATGGTTCTTAATGAATATTAAAACATGTTTTAAGTTAATGTCAATGGTTAAAGACACGAAGTCTGGAAATTGCTCTCTAAATCTCATGAAAAATAGTAAGTGGAATCAAATCACACATGCAATGTGGCCAGGTCTTGATATTTGATCCCAATTTTCCATTTATGAGGCTTGTTTTAAACATGCCTAGGTCTTAACAATGGTGCTTGATCAAGTGGAGTGAATAGCTTAGTTTTAAGCTTGAACCATAATCTCTAAATTATAAGACATATTGCTATGTAAATTCACTTGAATATGGTCTTACTAATATGTTTACACATTATATTTATTTGAAGATCATCCACACCTAGTTTGGTTGGCATATTTGTGGATGATTTTAGTTTAAATCTTATCTTAATTTGCTAACATTGGATTTTTGAGTTTCAGATTTATAGGTTTAATCGATCCTTCCTTAAAAATGGATTATGTTTGGGTTTCATGACTTAACATCAACATTGGTCTTTTATTTTCTTTTGGTTTGTCAAAATCTAATTTGAGTTCATTTTTATCACTCTGAAAGATTGATTCCAATTACCTTGGCCCAATTCTTTCCATTTGAATTCAAATTTAGTAGGAACATTTTTATGCAGGAGCATTTTAAAATGCCATGGACTTAGTTAAATTTGTATACTAAATCTTGGTCATGTTTATTTACAAGACCAAAACCTAGTCTAAAAATCCATGTTTGGTCCCTTTTAGGTCCCGAGATCCCTTAGTTTATGTTCCTCATGGTCTAAACCAATGCATGGTCTTTTTATTTAGTAGAGCCCCATTTTATTTCAAGCTTAGTCCAAACTTTAGCCTAAGGTCTTATCATATTTTTTAATACAAATCAAAACCTTGGTATGATATTGTAGCCTAAATCTTATATTATTTTCGAGCTCTAACATAGTTATATTTTTCACTATCTATAGGCACCAATCTTGTTTTGACCTAATGGATTATAATCAATGGCCCGTATTTGCTCAGAAAAATCAAGATTAGATGGTGTGAGTTCAAAGTCAAAATGTCAAGCTTATGATGCATGATAAATCTCGAGCATGTTCCCATCGATTAATGGTACATAGTTAAGCATACACCTTTTGATTGATGAGGCATATTTAGTTAAGGTTTAAAATTGAGCCCAAAGTGAATACGATGATGACATGTGTCATAATGATGTTAGATAGAGTATTGAATATCCAATGACATTTAATCCTTTGGATCAAAATCTAATGGAAGGTGTTGATCCAGCCTAGAAATATCTAATAGCATGAGATCAAAGGGTCTAGTTTATTTATGTTTTAACTTGGTCTAGGGATTTACCCTAAAGTTTTGTTGTATTTATTAATATAATGAAACCTTAGGTTAAAACCTTATGCTATGTCCCCTTTTATTAATCATGGGGCCCCCTTTTATTATGTCTTAAGATTAGTCTAAAATTTAGACTAAACTTTTATTTGTGTTTATTAACATAAATAAGAACTTAGTTTAAAGACTTTAGCTTAAAGCTTTATATTGTTCCTTGGGTTTTAACTTAGACATTTTTATTGTTTACAAGAACAAATCATGTTCAATCTCATAGATTGAAATCTAATGATGCAAATTTGATCAGTTGAAGATATCTAATGACATGAAGGAATGGTTGAAAATTCAATGCATGGTCCTCATCTAAATATCAAGCACATTCTCAGAGATACATGGTACACATTCAAGCATACACTATCTAATATATGGCACATATAAATTCAAAACTTTATCAATGAAGCCCAAAGTGAATGTGGGACTACCATTTGGTAATAAAACATTACCTTGATAAGACTAATAAAGCAAGATGTAGAGAGCCCATAGAGATACCAAGTGACACCATTTTGGTATAAGACCCATATATATCCTCGATGGCATGGATTTGCTCAAGAAAGTAGATATGATAGTGCAAGCCAAGATAGACTTTTCAAAGGGTTTGGGACCAATAAGGAAGTGGCACATGCCTAGATTAGAGCCAATTAAGTAACCTAGTTAGATTCAAATCTCATGACTATCCAATTATATTTGATGTGGCATGCCAAGTGTAAATAATGGCTAGGAAGCCAAAGATTAAGTGTTCTTCTATGGATGGGAAATATATCAAAGAAAAGAGGGAGGTCTATAACCCATTCCAAAGCATATTTTTCAATCATAACCATGGATAATTTTATATTTACACCATAAATAGATCATTCACGTGACATTATTGTAATAGTAGGTTATTCCATGATGTGTACTAAGGAAAAGGTAATTCTCTAGGGGATTCTAACTATGTAAAGAAGTGATCAAGAGATTTTCTAGATGGTTGCACATGAGGAAAAAGTTTGTTTAACCCTTGATCATGAATATTATCCTTCCATCTTGAATGAAGATATTTATATCCTTGAAATCAAAGAGTTTGTTCTAAATCTCCATCATTCATTATAGAGGTAGTTAGAGCAATGATTTTTTTCTTATAAATGAATGAAGATCTCAGGCATGGCATGGAGTATTTTCCAGCTAGGAACATCTTGGTAGGACCTAAAAGTTTGTTTTTCACTTCTAAAAATTACAACCTATAGGTATAGATTTGGGAAGGATTGAAAATTTATAAATATGCAGCATCCCCTCTATTCAAAGGTTGTTGGTTGTTGTTGGTTTTTTGGATTTTTCTCTCTATGTCTAGGCTCTTCAAAAAAAATTGGTATCCATTGTTGTGTGTATATCTTGTCTCTCTTACTAAGGTGGTTTTAGTTATAAATCCATTAACAAGCTTTGAGAGCATGTTCATTTATCTCCCTTGTCAAAAGAGAAAACTCACCATGTGTGTCCCCTTGGTAGTATTTTAAACAACTGATGTATGTAGGATTTACTCTGAAGATCAATGAAAATGCTTATAGTTCTCTACTCTTTCTTGTTGATGAAGTGAATTAATATGTCTTACAAGTCTTGTTGATTGTATATTTGGGTTTACATTAATTATTGGTTATCATTTTGATCACAAATTTAGATTATAAATCCCTCTCTATAGTTTAACTCTAGAATTACATTATTAAATGACCTTTTAGGGCACCCTAGGTCTAAATATTTGATAAGGAAAATCACTTGAAATCTTGGCTTTAGTTTATTTTATAATGTTTTAGGGACCATCTGGTATTTCCCATTGGCTTGTGTTTGAGTCTCTTATACATCTTTTACTAAGGATAGTGTCATGAACCTTGTAAAAGACCCTATTATTTAAACAAGTCTCCATCACACCACCCTAACTTTTAATATTATATAACCCTATCTTACCTCATCCCACCCTACAAATAATACACCCTTTTCATACTATAAGTGTTATTTGCTTTGCAAATGCTTGGGATCTTGCATACTTAAAATGTGTTTGCAGTTTATGTTTTAAAGTTTAGAATTTCAATATTTTATTTGACCCCTATATTTTTTAAGAGTTTTTAGAATGAAATATTCAATCATATACATATATATATATATATAATATCTTGAATGTGATGTAGTGAATTTGTGCATTCCTTGTGACAACCCTTTTCAGGTGGAGTGTGCAAGTTTGGTTGTGTCTAGGTCACCTCAGTGTCTCTTTGTGCCAATAATCCCCATGTATGTTGAGTTTCATAATATCTCCATGTGAGTAAATTAACCCTTAGGTCATCTCACCTTGGTTCAAGTAGAGCCATAAGTAGTATGGAGCTGACCATACCCTTTGTCAGTGCCTCTCAGTCTAGTCCATTCTTGATGTCCAACTCTTCACCAACTATAACAACATACTAGTGGGTCTTTCATCATTGTTTATCACATTTATTCAAGTGTGAAAGGCTATATTAGAGAGGTGTAAAACCAGAAACCAACACTCAATTGGTATCATCACCAGGGAATAGAGTGAATTTCTAGTCATTTGTGTTGCTAGGAATTCTTGTAGAGAAACATGAGTATTTCATCTTGTGAAGTTATCTAATGTTACTACATTGGTTTGACTATCTTGGTTATCAATGTCACAAAACTCCATTGTGTATGTGCCAAGAATTTTTTTAAGGTTTGACAATTTGACTTCTAATGAGTCTATTGAAAAGAACTATTAACATCACATGTTGAAAGGTGTTTTGTCCCTTTTGAACATTATTTTGAAAATTTTAGTGTCTTTATTTTCTATCTCATTAAAATTCAAAAAATTTAATTTTAGCATGTATGATAATAGTTTTTCAACTATTATATTATAGAATTTTGATTCTAGTGGTGACTCCAACTTTAATTTCTAGTTTCAAGGAAGATTAGTGCCTATTCTGAATATTTTGCTAACTTTCAGTTTTGAGTATCTTCTTGTTTGCAAAGCTAGAAGGACTAAGATCATATTTTAGAAGTGACCCATTAAAGAAACTCATCTCTCCTTTGATTGTTACTTAGAGAAGAGGGAGACAAGTTTGGAAGCCTATTGAAGGGTAGAGTTCATCTACTAAACATTGTCTAGATTTTGATAATCTTGAGATATTTTTGACCCTCCCCCATTATTGAGGACTATAATAAATCTTATAATAATTTTGAAACATATCCATATTTATTTTCCATCTCCTTCCCAACTATTTTAATCCCCTCCCAAGTTTGATCCACCAATTCCACCTCATTTACCCCCTCATATCCCTTTGCCATTTTTTCTTGAATTAATCATGAGGCATAGGGACTAAGATGAGAATGCACATCCTATATTCCATGTTCTTAGATGTATGCTTATCAATTTTGATGCAATAGAAGGTTATCCTAATGAATTCCCAAATGAAGTTAGGAAATGCCTCCCAAAATTCTAAGGGAATAATGTAGTGAGTGGTGATCAACATCTAAGAGCATTTAAAAATATCATTGAAGATTATGAGGTTGATTATGAGGATGTGTGCATTAAGTTATTTGTTTACACACTAAAGTAAGATGCTCACAAATGGTTCAAATCCCTTCTCATTAGATGCATTGATTCATGAGAAGAGATGTAGAATGGTTTTATAATTTAATATGGTGATAACATTGATCCAAGGTTTCCCTTGGATAAATTTGAAAATATCAGAAACAATCCTAATGAGTGTGTGTAGGACTTTAACACAAGGTTCAATAAGACTACGATGTGGCTACGTAAAAACATCATTCCCATTGATATAATGTGATTGATAAAATATTATGACACCTTTAATAAGAAGGTTACATACTACTTGAGGTACAAGGCTCCCATTAACCTATGGTTAGCATTCAATATGGCCATCCAAATTAAAAATAACATAAAGGATGTGGGAAATACCATGAATAATTAGGTTGATGTGAATCTAGTCAATCTAAAGAAGACACAACCCATAAAGACATCTAACTTTGAGGAAACTATCAAAATGTTGGCCTCTGCTATCAAAGAAATGTCATACAAGTTGGCTAGAGTTGAAAAGGGGGCCTCTTATGTGTCTACCAGCTATGAGTGGGTTCCAAATATGAATCAAACACCAAGAGGGCCTATTTTACATAATAGAGATAATGAAAGAGGGAAGAGGCCCACATGTGAAGAATCAACAAAAAGAAATTAGAATAAAGGGGCTAGAAAAGAAGTACCTAATCCTTTAAATGCCAAGGTGAATGTTGTAGATTGTGACATTGATATTGATTGGTGTGACAAATGCTTCCTTCCACATCCCCCATGTGATACAATTGAACCAATTGTTAAATATGTATATTAACTTGAGTATAAATCATTTGATGATGAAATCCTAATATTCAATTGTCAAATCCCCTAAAGTGAGATGACTACCTCCACAAAATTGTTGAGTGTTATTATTGTTGATCAATTTTGGAGTGTAGTTGAGAACGTAAATGTCCCAAATCCTAAACTTTCTTGTGACATTAATATGGCACAAGCATATGAATTGTCCATTCATGATTTTGATTTCTTACATTCTATGATGATCAAGAAATATGATGGGGGAATTCCATCAATTGAGGATACGTAGCTACTAATTAATGCAATAATTGCCTAAGAGAAGGAGTATCACTTTAGAAGCAAATATCAGGTTGATACTCCTCAAAACACTACCCTTGTAGATCCAAAGGTAGTGGATGCTAGTAAGGATACTAATAAAACTAAAATAGTCCCTAAAACTTCTAAACTTGTACTTGTTTTTTGAACTGCTAAGCTAAGAGGTGCTCTAGCCAAGAATAGAGTACCCATATTATCTAGTATCCCTAAGGGTGCTAATGATGCTTAAACTAATCCACCTTTGAAGGATAATATTCAAAATGTTAATCCATCCTAGCCTACTCCACTTCAGACATTAAATAACTATATTCTAGCTGAAGGTGTTGTCACCCTTCCATCCAATACTCCTCTTCCTTAGTATAGCATATGTGATATGGCCTAAGTGTTAAGTCAACTAAAAATCATTGTACCACTTATTGAATTATTAAGAATACCTAAGCATGGGAAGAGGGAATTTTAATATTTATAATTTGGTGTAAGGTCAGTTACAAATAAAATTGAGTTACACCAAACACCCTTGGAAAGTGATGCAAAGTTAGAAGAGGTTATTTAACCTACTCCAGAGCTCTATTTGGATTTAACCTGCTCCAGAGGTCTATTTGGGGACTGCATTGGTAAAAAAATTAGATGAATGTGGATCTATTTTATACAACCCTATTAATAAATGGTTTGATTAATCAAAACAACATGTTTGAATCTAAAAATTATTGCACTATGATAGCCTTGGATGTCTTAAATAAAATTGGAGTTAAAATCACATCAACTTTTGGCAAGTTTTATGCCATAGACTCATGAGAGGTTCTAGTTGTTGCACAAGTCAAGGGATTAGTTATACAATTGGAAATCCATCTTGATAAATATCTAAATATATACATGGTAGTTTTAGACTACCCACCTAAGTGGGGGATGATGATGTCATGAAAATGGGCTACTAACATGGGAGGAAGTGTATAAATTGACCTTTATTATTCCATCATTTTGATAGAGGGTAACATGGTCAAGATTTATAGATAGCCAAAGATGTTTCATGTCATTGAAGATCCAAAATGTGATCTTAATGAAGTGTTGTACATAGATGTTGAATTGGGTAACTTTGTTGGGAATGATGATACTAGTGAATAACATGTTGTTCTTTATGTTGAACCTAAAAAGGAAAGTTCAGTTTGGAAGATGTGATTTGATGGGGCTTGCTCCAGTATTAGAAATGGAGATGGGTTTATATTATATGTCCCTAATGGTAAATGTTTTATGTTTTCTTTTCAGTTATACTTTTAGTTTACTAATAATATTATTGAGTATGAGGCACTCTTGATTGGTATAAGGATTTCCAGTGAGTATGGAATTAATGTTTGATTGTCAAGGGAAATTTTGAGTTAGTTGTAAATCAAGTTCATAGTGATTTTTCCACAAAAATAAGAGGTTGAAATAATATTGGCATGTTGTTTTGGATTTGATTGATTTTTTTGATGCATTTAATTTGTGTTATCATGATAGGATTTTCAACCAAAAAATTGATAAAATTGTAGAGCTAGGTTTTCAGTTTGACATTATAAATACAAGCCCTCATTATTAGTATCAAGTAGAGGTGTTTTTTAGGCCTTTAGTCCTATATAATGTTCATCATTAGAAGGTGTATGAATATGATGATCAGATTAGAAGATTTCTAAATTATAAGGCTAAGTTCCATGATTATCTCATAGACTTGGAATCTATGGTTCATGTTTGTGATTGAAAGAAAACTCTATTTGGGAAGGACATTATTCAACTAAAGATAAACATACTCCCAAGGGGATTGGTAGGTATAGAAGAATATTTTGATGGAGCTAATAGCATCAAGTCTAGAGACTCATTTATTTTAATAGATGTGACTAAGTGCAACTTGGGTTCTCATGAGAATCCAAGAAAGGTTTGGCTAGGTACTCACTTAAGCACAATTGAGAAGAAAACTTATAGGCAACTACTAAGGAAGTACTAAGATTATCTAGCATGGTTTTATTTTTAGTTGAAAGCATATAAGTAAGACTTGTTCTAGTCTATTATCCCATTATAGCTTGATAACAATCCTTTCAGGCAAAAATAGAGGCCCATTAATCCCATCTTGACCACCAAAATGTGGGATGAATTAAATAAGCTAAGGGATGGTGGTATCATTCAACCCATTAGGTATTCATCATGGGTTGAAAATTTTGTCCCTATAATAAAGAATAATGGTGATATCCACTTGTGTATGGATTAAAAAAATTTGAACAAGGCATCTTTAAAATATAATTATCCCTTGCCCAATATGGAAAACTTAGTGTAGAGTGTCACTAGATCATAAATGTTGTCCACATTGGATGGCTTCTTAGGTTACAACTAGGTTGTGGTGAAAGAATATGAGAGGTCCAATACTATGTTCACTACACTTGGGGAATATATACATATATGAGGATGCCTTTTAGGTTGATAAATGTTGGTGCAATGTTATAACAAGATATTGGCATCACTTTTGTAGGGATAATCAACTAGTTCATTATTTTGTATTAAGATGACATTATTGTGTACTCCAAGACTAAAGAAGAACATTTAGAGAATCTAGAAAAGGTGATGATCAGATGTAGGGAGTTTAGTTTTTTTTTTTAATCCTAAGAAGTACCACTTTGGAGTACAAAAGGCCAAATTATTAGGATATATAGTGTTCAAGGATGGTGTCATGATTGACCCCAAAAGGGTTAAATCCATTGACAAAGTACATATCCCATAGTCCAAGAAAGAAATTCAATCTTTATTTGGAAAAATTAACTTTGTAAGGAGGTTTGTGTCCAATTTTATAGAGATTGCTCTACATATTACTTCCATGCTAAAGAAGGACCAAATCATCAAGTGGGAATAGAAGGCTATGCAAGTATTTAGTGACATCAACGGAGATTTAAAGTTTGATCCTATCTTGGCTAGCCTTGATTACACAAAGTCATTCTATATATTCTCTTTTACATTATATAATATTGTTTTTGTTATTCTATTACAAAAAAATGAGGATGGTCATTAGTAGCCCATAAATTTCTTTAATAAAGCTATACAAGGTCCTAAATATAATGTAGAAACAAACTTTCACTATTTTTAAGGATGTTAAAATGTTTAGTCCATATATTCTAAGTTTAAATATTATATCCTACATCTCACACACTATGGTGAAGGACATTTTAACTTAGACTGAAGTATCCAACAAGTGGTGCAGGTGGGTCTACAAGTTATAAGAGTATGAAATGGATATCCAAACCACTAATTTAGTAAGAGGGATGTGTCTAGATAAGCTTATAGATGAGAAAAAAATTTAAGCTATTGAGGTAAACGCTACTATTTTTAATATTGATGATTCTTTGACTCAATTTAACATATCTCTGTGGTATAGAGATATTGTTTACTACTTGAAAAATTTGAATTGTCCCCCTAACTTGGATACAAATTAATAAATAAATATTAAGCTTGCATCCAAAAAATACCTCTTCATTGAGAATGGACTAGCATGGAAGAATCTAGATGGGGTTCTCCTAAGATGCATACTAGAAGACTAGACTGCTGTCATAATTGAAGACTTCCATAGTGGAGTATGTGGCAGTGATTTTGTACCTAAAGTTAAAAATTATTAATTATGAGAGTTGGTTATTGGTGGCCATTGCTATTCAAATATGTTTCTTATAAAGTTAGAAAGTGTGATAAATGTTAGTTCTTTGCTTAGAGGATAAAAGCTTCAATTTATCTTCCCTTATAGACTGTGATGATTGAAGGCCCATTCAAATAATGGGGAATGTATTTTATAGTAAAAATTGTTGATTCATAAATATTTAGGCATAGATGGATACTAGTTAAAATTCATTACTTCATAAAATGGTTTGAAGTGTTCCCTACAAAAAAAAACAACACACTAGGTAGTGATGTATTTTTTTCTAAATCAGATTATTTGTAAATTTGGTGTGCCTATTAAAATTATTAATGAAAATGCTATGAGATTATTTTTTTCAAAGAGTGTGGAATTGAATTAACCTATTCTTTTAATTATAGCCCTCAAGGGAATGTGCAAGCTGAATCTAGTAACAAAAACTTGCTCAAGATCATCATGTGAACTTTGGAATCAAATAAGACAAAGTGGGGTGAATAGATAAAGTTTTAATTAATGGATGATAGGATTATGCCTAAGAGAGTTATAGGTATAATTAATTTTGAGCTTATTTATAGATCTCATGCACTTTTTCCTATGAATTTGCAATTACCCACCTATCAGTTCATAAAGCAACTAGAGGATGATGAGTAGGTCAACCATTATGAGAACATAATGAACCAAATTATTGAGCTTGATGAAAGTTGAAACAAGATCATGAAAGACACCTAAAATTCAAAGAGAAGATGAAGAAAATATTTTATAGGAAGGTCACTCCAATAACTTTCCAAGTAGGTGATTTGGTTCTACTTTGAGATAATAGAGATGAGGAGAAATGAAAGCATGGAAAATTTGCTACCTTGTGGATGGGTCCCTACTCTATTGACTGGTAGATTAGTGAGCGTAATTTCTTCTTGAGAGATCTAGATGGTGAAATACCAGAGTTTCTAGTCAATGGTAGACATCTAAAACACTTCCTTGATTAATTCCTTAACATGTATACCATATTGTATAGTGTTTTATATAGTTTTATTCTATTGTTATTTTATTGCCCCCTACTTTGGGTTTTGTTTTTATAGTTTATTTTTTTGTTTATGTCATGTGTTCATTTTTATATCCTCCTGATCTATTTTTGTCAAGTCTATCATGTTTTTTTGAGACTTCATGAATGATTGCTGAAATTGCTAAGTCTTGACTCCATGGCCCATTAGATTAGCACCTAGTCTTATGTTTTGGGTTTCTTTTCACACCCATAGGGGGTATGCATCCCTGATTGAGAACCAATTTTAGTGCCCAAAATTGCATGAAGAAATTGAGCCCTTTTCAAGTGTGAATTCCTAAGTCTGGCCCAAGTCGAGTGTCAAGGTCTAAGTCATTAGCCCAATTACTATTTCAAAGTGTTCCTTTGAAAGGTCAAGGTCATTTTTAAGAAGCTAGGTGATTTATCTTGGTATTTCATTAGTGTATTTCCTTCAAGAATTTTGTATCAATTATTTCATTATGTTAATTTTCTCTTTACTTGATACAAAGTCCTTAGAGTCTTTTAGAAAAAGTGTTCGCATAAATTGTCTGAAGGCTATATCTTTCAGGATTTTTATCCACACAAAAAGGCCAAAGGGATATTTCCTTTATTTTGGGTAAATTTTAAAGACTTATTTATTTTGGACAAAGTGTCTACAAAAAATTTGAATGGTCATTTTGCCTTTTCAAAATATTTGAAGGGTCATTTCCTTCAGGCATCTTGTCCTTGTAAATTTTTTTGAAGGGCACTTTAAGAAGGGTCATTTTTCCTTTAAAAATCCCTAAAGGATTAATTATTTTAGGCAGTTTTCCCTTGAAAAATTATATAAAGGCACCTTCAAAATGTATAAAAGGAACTTTCAACAGATTTAAAGGGCCATTCTAAAAGGTCTGAAGGCATTCAATGTATTGGTCAAGTGATATTTGCATTTGGATAAGTGTTTCACAAAAATCCAAAGAGAATTTAACCTTTGAAAAAAGTGTAGGGGTCTAATTCCTTCAAGAAAAGTGTAAGGTACATTTTTTTGTATTTTTTTGTCCATGGTAGAAAGTCTGAATGGCAGTTGCCCTTTGGGAATTTTGCTTGCAATAAAAAGGCCCAAAAAGAAAAGTCCAAATTCCTTTAAAAATGTAAAACCCTTTTTTTGGGGAATTTTTCCCCTTTAAAAATTTTGAAGGGTTAATCCATCAGGCATTTTTCTTGAACAAAAATCCCAAAATAAATTCAAGGTTCAATTTTTTCCTTAAAAATGCAGAGTTCAAATTGTTCAATTTTTTGCAAGATGAGTTTCAAGACTAAGTCTTTAGACTTTTTGTGTAGTTCAAGCTTTCAGACATTTTGTCTATAGAATTTCAAATATTAGTAATGCTAAGGACCTAAAGGTTGAATAAAGACAAAAGTCCCTAATAAATTTTGTGGAGCAAAAGTCTCAAAGAAATTCATCCAAGCACTATGATGACCATGTAGACATCATTGACGGTCATACGAATGTCAAAATTAGGCTCAATGATCATCCATTGGGGGTTAAATTTGATGGTTGGATGGAATTAATTGATGGTCTCACAAACATAAAATGATAGGCATCTAGATATCAAATTTAATCCATGATAATTATTTATAAAGGGCTTAAATTTGATGATCATATGAATGTCATTGATGATCGTGTAGATGTTAAATGAAGAGCGCACAAACATTAAATTTGAGCCATGACAATTATCAATTGGGGCTTAAATTTTATGGTAACATGTCTTTCAAAAACATTCATGTGAATGCCAAATGATAAGTGTGTGAATGTCAAATTTAAGCCATAGTGGATAGTTAATGGTATGTGAGCATTCAAATCAGGATCTATGGTCAATGTTGGATCATGCATTCAAAGGATCAATGGAGGTGGGAAGTCAAGCTACATCATGCCCAGAAGACATAAAATCAAAACTTATCTTATCCAAAAAAAGTATCCATTGAATTAAATTATCCATGTTTCAAGGTTCTATAGTAAATTAAATGATTTTTATTTGATCTTTGAGGTAGGCTCTTTTTAGAGTTAGTATAGTGATTTTGTTTAGTTTATTTCTTACTCTTTCTTTCCTATCCCTTGTTTATATATAATGTTTGTACATGTCTGTTTGATTTCTTTTGTGTTTTTATTTGGTTTTAAATAAGTATTTTCAAGATAGTCCTCAGTTCAGGATTCATCCAGTCTCTCAAAGAAGGACCTTTTAAGTTGGGAGTGCAGGTGTAAAAGGACCATGGGTCTGAAATGTGAGCTTGTTGTTTTAATTTTAGGGAGATTGGTAAAGATAAATGAGTATAATAATAATTCCCTAAAATATTGAAATTTATTCTAATCTAAGCTTGATTTTCATAAGGTTTTCATATACATGATGAAAGTTTGAATTCTTGAAGCACAATCATGCTTGCACTTAATCAACATTCATTATCTGGGGTAAATTTTATGACCAAGGATGATTTCGTGAATATCATACAATTGAATAAATCCCAAAACACTACTAAATTCATTCCTAACCTTTGATATAAAGCTAAAAATGGTTTATAAAAAGTAAAATATACAAAAATAAGAGTTCATTACAAACTTCAAAAGGAACTTTCTAAGAAAATGTGATTTAGGTAATCTCTACTAGGGTTATAGACACTTAGCTAGTAATAGAGTAAGGCCTTAAATGGAGCCAAATGCATCTCTATCAAGGATATGGATGCTTGGATAGTATCAGAGTAATACCCAAGCCTTCCTTAATCTAAAATCATGGTTCATAATGAATATTCAAACATGTTGTAGGTCAATGTCAATGGTTAAAGACATGAAGTATGGAAATTGCTCTCTAAATATTATGGAAAATAGTAAGTGGAATTAAATCACACACACATCATGACTAGGTATTGATATTTGATCCCAATATTACACGTGTGAGGCTTATTTTAAACATGAATAGGTCTTAACAATGGTGTTTGATCAAGTGGAGTGAATAGCCTAGTTGTAAGCCTAAACCATATCTATAAATTATAAAACATATTTCTATGGAAATTCATTTGATCAAGGTGTTACTAATATTTTTTCACATTGTATTTATTTTAAGATCATCCATGCCTAATTTGGTTGGCATATTTGTGCATGATTCTAGTTTAGATCTTGTCTTAATTTTCTAACATTGGATTTCTGAGTTTTAGATTTGTAGGTTTAATGGAGCCTTCCTTGAAAATGGATTATGTCTAGGTTTCATGACTTAATTTCAATATTGGTATTTTAATGGATTTTGGTTTGTCAAAGGCTGATTTGAGTTCATTTTGATCACCTTGAAACCCTGATTCTAATTATATTGATCTAAGTCTTTCCATTTGAATTTGAAATTGGTGGGAACATTTTTATGTGGGAGCATTTTAAAATGCCATGGACTTAGTTAAATTTTTATAATAAGGCTTGGTCATTTTTATTTACATGACCAAACCCTAGTATAAAAATCCATGTTTGGTCTTTTTTAGGTCTTAAGATCCCTTAGCTTATGTTCCTCATGGTCTAAACCAAAGCATGGTCCTTTTATTTATAAGAGCCCCATTTTATTTCAAGCTTAGTATAAAATTTGCATAAGATCTTAATTCATACTTATTAATACAAATAAAAACCTTGGTTTGAGATTATAGCCTAAGTCTTATATTATTTTTAACCTTTGACTTAGTTATATTTTTCACTATCTATAGGCACCAATCACATTTTGACCTAATATATTGAAATTGATGGCCCACATTTACTTAGGAAATCAAGATATGATAGTGCAAGTTCAAAATCAAAATGTCAAGCTTACGAGGCATGATAAGTCTCAAGCATGTTCTCATTGATCAGTGGTATGTGGTTAAGCATACACCTTCTAATCAATGGGGCACACTAAGCCAAGTTTTCAAAATGAGCCAAAAGTGAATGCAGTGATGACACGTATCATAACCATGTTAGATAGAATATCGAGTAGCTGATGGCATTTGATCTTTTGGATCAAAATCCAACATGTGTTGATCTAGCCTAGCAATTTCCAATGGTGTGAGATCAAAGGGTCCCTTTTATTTATGTTTTAACTTGGTCTAAGGATTTACCATAAAATTTCATTATATTTATTAATATAACAAAACCTTAGGTTAAAACCTTATGTTATGTCCCTTTTTATTAAGCATAGGGCACCTTTTTATTAAGTCTTGATCTTAGTATAAACTTTGACCTAAATTTTTATTCATGTTTATTAACATAAATAAGATCTTAGTCCTAAGACTTTAGCTTCAAGATTTATATTGTTCCTTGGGTTTTAACTTAGACATTTTTATTGTTTGTAGGAAGAAATCATGTTTAATCTCACATATTAAAATTTGATAATGCGTATTTGATCAAATAAAGAGATCTAATGGTGTAAGGGTATAGTTGAAAAGTTAATGCATGGTCCTAGGCTAAATATCAAGCATATTACCAGAGATCAATGGTACACATTCAATCATATACTATCTGATACACAACATGTATTAAGTCAAGACTTTTTAAGGAATCCTAGAGTGAACATGGGACCATCACTTGGTAAGAGCATGTTATCCTAATAGGATTGATAGAACAATATGTATAAAGTTTAAAAAACTACCAAGTGACACCATTTTGGTATAAGACCCATAGATAACCAATGAAATTCGATCCTTTAGATCAATATAGATGGTATGTATTTGCTCGAACAAGCAGATCTGATGGTGTAAGCCAAGATGGAATTTTCAAAGGGCTTAGGACTAATAAAGAAGCAACATGTGCCTAGATTAGAGCTAATTAAGTAACCTAGTTAGTTTCAAACCTCATGGTGCCTAATTAGATCTAATGTGGCATTCTAAGTGTAAATATTAGATGGGAATCTAAAGATTAAGTGTTCTTCAATGGATTGGTAATATATTAAATCATAGAGGGAGTTTTATAGGCCATTTCAAAGCATATTTTTTAATGATAACCATGGATAATTTTATGTTTACACCATAACCAGATCATTCATGTGCCATTATTTCTAAATCAAGTTATTCCATGATGTGCACTAAGGAAAAGGTAGTTGTATAGTGGATTCCAACTATGCAGACAAGTGATCAAGAGCTTTTCTAGATGGTTGCACATGAGGAGAATTTTTTTTGGCCCTTGATCATGAATATTCTCCTTCCATCTCAAATGAAGATATTTTCAACCATGAAATGAAAAAAATTATTCCAAATCTCCATCATTCATTATAAAGGTAGTTAGAACAATGATTATTTTTTGGTAAATGAATGAAGATCTTAGGCATGGCATGGAATATTTTCCATCTAGGAGCATCTTGGTGGGACTTGAAATTTTGTTTTGTAATTTTTAAAATTGCAACCTACAAGTCTAGATTTAGGAAGGATTGAAAATCTATAAATAGGGGGCTTCCCCTATATTCAAAGGTTGTTTATTGTTGTTTATTTTTTAGCTTTTTCTCTCTAAGTCTAGGCTCTTCAAATGTTTTTTGGATCCATTATGATGTGTATATATTGTCTCTCTTGCTAAGTTGGTTGTAACAGTACATCCATTAGCAAGCTTTGAGAGGATGTTCATGTGTCTTCCTTTTTAAAAGAACAAACTCACCATGCTTGTCCCCTTGACATTATTTTAAATAACTGATCTATGTAGGATTTACTTTCAAGATCAATGAAAATTATTGTAGTTCTCTACTCTTTCTTGTTGATGAAGTGCATTAATATGTCTTAAAAGTCCTATTGATTGGATATTTGGGTTTGTGTTCATTATTGGCTATCATTTTGAGCACAAATTTAGGTTGTAAATCCCTCTCTATAATTTAACTCTAAAAGTATATTATTAAATGACCTTTTAGGTCACCCTTGGTCTACAAATTTGTCAAGGAAAAGTGGTTGAAATATTGGTTGTAGTGTATCATATAGGGTTATAAGGACCATCTTTTATTTCCCATTGGCTTATGTTTGAGTCTCTTAAACATATTTTGCTAAGGATAGTGTCATGAATCTTATAAGAGACCCTACTATTTGAACAAGTCTCCAACAGATGACCCTCCTTTTTACTATTATATAACCATGCCCTACCTCATCCTACCCTACAAATAATACACCCTTTTCATATTATAAGTTTTATTTGCTTTGTAAATGCATGAGATCTTGCATACTTGAAATGTGTTGTAGTTTGTGTTTTAAAGTTTAGAATTATAGTATTTTATTTAACCCCTATATTTTGAATATTATTAAAAATGAAAGTTTCAATAATATACATATTTATATTTAGTATCTTAAATGTGACCTAGTGCATTTGTGCATTCCTTAAGATAACCCTTCTTGGGTGGAGTGTGTAAGTTTGGTTGTGTATAGGTCACATCAGTGTCTTTGTGTGCCAATAATTTCCATGGAGGTTGAATTATATAATATATCCATGTGATAAATATACCACTTAGGTCCTCTCACCTAGGTTCAAGTAGAGCCAAAAGTAGCAAGGAGCTGACCATATCCTTTTTTAGTGTCTCTTAGTCATTTTCTTAGTCTGGTCCATTCTTGATGTCCAACCCTTCCCTAGCTATAATGACATACTAGTGGGTTTATCATCAGTGTTTGATACATTTATTTAAGGGGTGGAAAATACTAATAGTCCGAAAGGTGGTTTTAATCAATAACATAATGATCTTCCTCGATTGGCAGATAAACAGGATGATTTACCCAAAGGTAGTTATAATAATCAACAAATCTAGGTAAATAGATAATGATTTACCCACAAACGGTTATAATCATTAGCCAAAGGAAAAGGGGTAAAAAGAGAATGATTCTACCAAAGGAAGTTATAATCATGAAAAGGAAAATAATGATTTGACCAAAGGTGGTTAAAATCATTGGTTAGAGAAAAACATGTCCCATTTGGGTGGATAGAGATAATGATTTACATGAAGATGGTTATAATCATTATCATGTGGATGGATTGAAACATAATGATTTTCCCAAAGGTATTTATAATCATTATCATTATAGGTAGGATCAAAACATGATGATTTTTCCAAAGGTGGTTATAATCATTAGTACTATAGGAGGGATAATATGGCAAACTAGATGAGGGGGCTTACATATCAAATCCATACTCATGGATGAAGAGTAAGTTGGTATAGAGGAAAAAAAATAATCTGGGAAACCTGATAGTATGGAGATGCATGTCCTAACTAGCAAGAATGTAAAATTATTTCATGATTTAATTACTTTGTATTGGGGAATGATTTGGATAGATCAGGGTTCTTTTAGGTAACCAAGGAGAAGTATCACAACCTCATTATTTTTAATATTTCCCAATTTTATTTTTGTGGTATAAAAATATGGTAGGCACCATCATATAAAAAACCATGATAACTTAGGTAAAATATTCAGAGGGACTAACACACAATCTAATAAACAATGGAAAATAATGAACCAATGATAAAAACCATGATGATAATTTTGATGTATGAGTATGGATGGACTTAAGTATAAGGTAGAATGAATCACCTAATACATTTAGATATATTAAGTCAAGGCAAAATAAATAAGGAAAACAAAAAATAATCATAAAGTTAAACACCAATAAATAAAAAGCACAATAAAACACCAAGAAACAAAAAGTGTACAAAATAAAATAGTTAGAACAAAATGAAACAAACATAAACAAAGGGTAACAATAATGTTTTAATAGATAGAGAATAAAAAAGATGATGAAAAAATTCCCATAGGTCATAAGGTATAATGAAACAAATAAAAAAAATGGGGGAATATAATAAAAATAAGGGTTAGCTAAGTTGACTCTAGATGCACTAGGTAAGTGGATGTTACCTACATAGTTTCATGGATACAAGGTCCAAAATGAAATTTAGTATAAATTTAGTTCTCCTAAGAGATGGGATATAATAAAATTATGAACGATAAAATGTGATTGATGTTTTAGATGAATAATGGGAATGATCTCAGAAAATGGTGAGTACACTAGATGAAGCCTTGTATTCATTAATGTATCAAAGTAGAATACATAATATATAAAACATGAACTTGAAAAATGATGAGAGTGTAAGGATTAGGAAAAAAAAGGATGGGGAAACTAAATGACAAGTGGTTTATTATGAAATATCTAGGGTTTCCATAATCCATAAGGTAAAGAAGTGGTTGATTTAGTGTTTTTTATGATTTTCTAAGTCTTTTACAAATGTTTTTGGAATTTTATTTAAAACTCAACTTGATCAAGAATTATGAGATATAAAATGGCTCAACATACAAAATGGTAAGATCATTCAAACTTAAAATTATCACAAAATATATAGATCATGGTAAAGGGTGATTAAGTTATCTTCACACTACCTACATAGTCCCAAGATGGGACCTCAAGTCACTATAGTCCACTTTACAATGGAATAATTAAACTAGGTAGCAACAAGTTCTAAAATTAGGAAAATGACATAGTATGGAATAGGAATGGAAAGGTGGAACTTCAATGTATGATAAAGGTATTGTTCTTAATTTACCCATAAGAAGTTATAACTAAGAAATCACAAAAAGAGGTTAATGATACTAATTTACCCATGGGTGGTTATAATTATTATCATAGAGTGAGACACTAATTTTCCCAAAGGTGATTATAATAATAAATAAAAAAAATGAAATGAAATAAGAAATGAAGGATGCAACTACCAAACCACTATTGTACTAGTCAAAAATACTACCTCTATCGAGAATACTAATTTAATTACTAAAACTTGATCAGAATCCCATCACTGAAGGTGGATAAAGAACTAATGGAATAAAACCAAGGTCAAAGGGTTGGGAGGGAAGGAATTAAAAACTTTAGTTAATAGTGAAGGTATGGAAGGACAATATACAATATGGAATTGTTCAAGGATGGTGATTTTATGATAATTGGATATAATGGTAATAGGGTTACCCCCAAGTGATAAGGTAAGGTAAATGAAAGGGTATGAAATAATGGTAAGGTGAATGGAAAATTAAAATGACAAGGTAAATGGAAAGGAAATAATAAGTAAAAAGGTAAGGAAAATATGTAGCAAATGATTTTGTTGTTCCCATAGATCTAGAGATGAACATATTGATCAACATATGATAGAAATAGAATAGTCAATAATGTAAATTTCTAGCCCACAGCTATTTTTAAAAGTTACTCTACCAAGAACCTCTATAGATTTGGACTCCAATAATGTTTTTGTGATCTTTTTTGGTTATTGATTCTATTTCCTCTAGTCATCAAGACAAGATATATTCATAACCTATATAAAGGAAAGTGCATTCCAATATGGTAAATATAAATAAATATTGGATGATAGGTCTAATTTGGTGATGTAAATGTGGATGATAATGTAATTTATAATTGTTAGGCAAAAATGGATATTGGTATTTTGAAGCATACACAATGTTTCTAATTTTAGATTTGACATAATTTTGGTTATGATAGGGTCAAAGACTTCTGAATATGCTCTTGATAGGACCATTTTTTTTTTCTATCTTAAGAGTAGGTACCATATGATTATGTTGTATATTTTAAGTTGTATTGATGTTATATTTAATAATGGCTTTATCAAGTAGTGAATACTTATTGTGCTTAGCTATTGTCACCTCAATGAGGTTTTCACTAATGAAGTTGTCTTCATTTTACCATAGTACCTTCAATAAGTTTCACTAAGGAATATTGACCTTTGACTTTGAATGTCTTATACCACCTCAAACAAGGTGTCATTAGAAAATTGTTTGTCTTCTACATGAACATGGTTTTGGTCCTCATGATATTCTAGAATTGATATGTCATCATGGATGTAGTTCCATAAGGTGTTATTTTGTTAGTCCCAAATCACACTTGTGGGAGGTGGAATTTCAATATAATGGCTATGTTGTCTAGTGTTAATATCATGTGGAATGGGAATGGAATGGGAAGAGGAAACACAATCCTCATAGAAAATACTAGGAGAACTTGTATTGATGTTCAATTAATCATCCTTAAAATCCATAGAAGGATCACAAATATATTAAAATTGATATACAAGGCATGCGTAACCAATGTTATAACAACCATGAACATATTATAATTCTAAAGCTGAGTTTGACTAATGGGACTCTAAGTATAATTTTGAGACTAATGTTGATTTTTATTTTGATGCTAAATATGATATTGGTTCAAAAATAGAACCCAAATTTAATGTTTATAATTAATCTGGTGTAGATGATGATAATGATGTTTGGCTAATTTTTTTATATTGAACAAGTAATGTTTTTTTATGGTATAATGGACTTCACAGAGATTGGTTTGTCAAAGTGAGGATCCTCAATGAGGGGAAAAAGTTAAAGAGATAACTCCACAGACACTATCCTGTCAAATGAGGGATATTTAAAAATAAGATAATGGTCAAGATATTTTTTTTTCCCAAAGGTGATTATAATCATTAAAAAGTGACTCAACAAATACTATCTTGTCAAAGTGGGACTTTTCAATAATAGGGAAAGTATCATAAGGTGATTCATCATAGGTCAACTTATCATAAATGGGTGATTCAAGGAAAACATCATGGATTGGTTGGTTCTCTTGGCCTTGGTTTACAAGTAGCTATAAAATAACATTTTTAAACATATCTTAGTCTTTAAATGATGGCTTTTAAAGAGGTAATGATTGGCTTTATGGTGGCTCAATGATCAACATGGATTTTCTAAAGTAGGGGAAGGTTGGAAATGGATGAATAATGATCAATGGTTGGATATTGATATCTTTGTAAATAGGATCATCTAATATGGGCTTAATAAAGATTGGTTACTGATCTAGGATAGTAACTATGACCTGTCTAGTCACAATTGCACAACCTTATTGGAATAATGAGATACCATACTTGAAAGGGCCTAGAATTGTAATAGAATGGAATTTCAAAGCTTGTTTACTATTATGATCCAAAGGATGAGGGCTTGAAATAATAATGGTATGGCATTGCAAAGTTAGGTTATTGTCATGAGGTAAATGACAAGGTCCTAGAATGGTAATGATAGGGCATTGCAAAGCTAGGTTATTGTCATGAGCCAAGGGATAAGGTCTTGGGATGGTAATCATTAGACACTATGGAACTTGGTGGTTTGTACATATTGAATAAGGGTTAATGGTATATGTATGGGATTAGGTACCATTATCATTGAAAGGGTGAAGTTGGTATGTTAATCAACCTAATGAAGGTGTCATCACATATTTTTCTTGAGGTTTGTGTCTTTGTTCAACATATGAAAAGTTATTAGATAGATCAGGATCCATCTCATTAACTACAATATCATCATAGGGGTCTTGAACAAAGTCATCTTGTGCAACCACATTTTCATAAAATATATTGTACATAGCTCCACTATGAGTGTAACAAGACTTATCTAAATTGATAATGAATGTTCTATAGAGATAATCCTAGAGTTTTACAAATGTTTAAAAATAAAGTATGAAGGATAAATGGGTAAAAATTGGTCTAACTTATTCCAAAAACTGGATTTGTATCTATAAAAAGGTCTATGATCAACTTGGTGTAAAATAGTCTAATGTCAAAATGTTTAATTATCAAATGTATTACACAAAAGGGTCAAGTGGATGTATAGAAACCAAATTCCAAACCTAGGGAGAAAGTATTGAAAATAAGGGTAATCTAGTCTAAAAAATAAAGGCTACTAGGTCTTTTGGAAATAAGGCACAAAATCTAGGATCAAAATAGGAATTGCTAGGTCTTTTAGGAATAAGGCACAAAATGTAGACTTTAAATAAATCTAGGTCTAAGAGGCAAGAGATTTAATCTAACAAATTTGAAACACTTTGAAACAAACTAGGAATTTGTATTTAAACACAAACTTAATCATTTCATAAAAGACATTTAAATTTAGCCATATGGAAGATAGACCACTTACCCAAATATAGGCATAAAAATAGTCTTTAAATTGAGAACAAAACTAGTCTAAGTTAGACAAACCAAAAGTAAAAGATAAATGTCTAGGCTAAAATTATGAGAGGCATAAGCATGAACCAAACAATGTTTGGATCTGAAATTGTCAAGACTAATTATGAACTTAACTTAGAAGACTAGGCCCCTCAAAATAGACAACAAGATAGACAAGAATGAATGACATGATGGTACATAGGTATATAGACCAAAAAGGCACATGTGGCTTTGGTTTATAATTTGGACACAAGACAAGAAGTCTTTGAAGTAATTTGAGAAGCATAATTATGCTATCATGCTCTAAATATATGGAAAATGGTTTATTCTAAAGATTTTATGGAATAATACATTGGAATGAAATGGGCAACATAATGATACCCATTTCAAACAAGTGACACACAAAATTTAGGAAAAAAGACTAAGGAAAAGGTGTGATGTCAAATGGATGGTATAACGCTTATTGAAACAAAGGATTAATGTGTAAACAAGACTCATTTTAGATTTGGTATGACAAATAAATAGTTTCAACACAAAACCATACAAGTAAAAAGGACAAAATGACAAAAATAGCTAAGTGTAATGTCCTAAATCCTAAAACTGATAAGGTTTCATTTTACTATTTAATTATCTCTATATAATTTCTCTTGAGAGGATTTTAAAGTTTTTAGTATAAAAAGTAAAAGCACATGAAAAATAGGGTTTTTAGGCCCCCTCTTCTCTCAATAGTTTGTATGATTACATGAAACTTAGGGATACTCACCTTACATCAACAATATGTCCACAACAAGTGGATTTGTCTAAACTATCAATTTTTATTCATTTATAAATGGTCCCATATGTGTGTCAAACACTAGGACACAATCATGTCATTTATATTGACCTCAACTAGCTTGTTATGAAAAGGTCTTGTCATTTTCACAACCACTACATTTGTTAGTTGCTCAGTGTAGTGTGATGTTTGAGTTACCCCTACATTTTGAGGTTGAGTACCTATAATGGAGTTTGTTTTAAATTCTCAAAACAAGCATCCAAAATGGTCAACCTGAATTTATATACTCCACCATGGAATGGGGTTGAAACAATTTCAAGAGATGAATTCTCAGGTCAATGTTTCCTTAGAGAACTTGTGAGGAGGTGATGAATTCCCACCCACAAGCCAAAATGCATAAAACAAAGAAAGTGGAAGAAATTTAGGATCATTTTGGGGTCACCCAAATCATATGTATTTTTGGGAGGGCCTTAATGACTTTCCTTCCATGTTTTTGGACCAAAGTGACAAATGTAAAGAGTGAGAATTTTTTATCACCCAAGTTCCCTAAAGGGGATGGGGGGAGAGCATATATGCGACACTCATTTTACTAAAAAAACACTTCAGCAAATAAGCATAAAAATGAAAAATCTAATGAATATGTAACTAGAGTGAGAGTTCAATTTTATAGCACCAAAATGAAATATGTGATGAAGTTTATCCCCTTGGCTTTGTTGTAGATAATTGTAAAAACTTAAAAAAAAACTAAGAGATGAAAATAACTAAGTACATTTTACATGCCAAATACAATGTGTGTAATATTTAACCATGATTAATCTTTGCTCTTTCCACCTTAGAACCTACAAATTTTTAGAGAGTTTATTTTCTTAGAATCCCATGATCAAGTGAGAAAATAACATTTTAAATTTAGCTCTAGGGTTTCTGATTTCATGTCTCAGAGACCAATCATCACTAATATACATAAATTGATGTTGATTATAGAAATTGACATAAATTAAGGTAGTTCATCAACATTTTCTATTAAACACATGAAAAAAAAGTCTATTTTAACATAAAAATGATTTAAAATGAGCTTAAAACCTAAACATCTCACATATTCTACAATAAGTGGGTTATACAAACATGTAGATCATCAAACACAAAATGAAGGCAATAAAAATTGAGTAAAACCATTGTTATTCATGTTCTATGCCTTGTTTTACTTTCTACATAGGCATCATGGTAAATTATTATAATTGATGTTGATCTAGAAAATTGGTTTTGATCCTTGCAACCTGTAACTTGATTAAAATAAAGACATAAAAAACAAAGCTAAAACTTGAAACTTGAAGATTTATATTCATCCATTAGAAAAACTAAAACTAACATATCAATCTCCTTGGCCATATGGGATATTTGGTCCCACTAGGTATGACATGATGTGAATAATGAATATGTAGAGGGGAGGTCAGTCTTGTGTTAGTTCAATAAAAAAAATCAATGTAACACACTAAAATCCTAACATCTCTAGCTTAGAAACTAGGGAGAGAAAAAGTAACAATCATGCATATGAAAACATAACTAAATTATTTTAAAAAACCTTATTTTACCTTCTTTGGAGTTCCAAATGGCTTATTGAAGTGGATTTCTTAGCTTGTACATCAAGAAGTCTTTGACATTGAATCTTTATTTATTCCTTCTCTCTTTGTTGGCTTGGCTTGGTTGCTTGGCATAAGAATTTGGAATGGTAACACTACTCTCAAGGCTTGTCTCTCTTCAAATTAGCATTATAACATTAAACTATCAAAGATTTAAGATATTTAGGCATAATAAATTTACACTAAGAGATATTTTAAAGATATTTTTTCATAATAACTTTGCACCAAAATAGATTTTGAATATATTTGTGCAAAATAAATTTTCACCAAAATCGCTTAAACATCAATAGGCATGGCCTTGTATTTAAATCCTCAAAAGTTAACTCTCACCTAAGATGAGTTAAGGTTGAGTTTAAATATGGAATGGGTTAATTCTAACCCTAGGTGAGTTGAGGTTAACTCTAGTTGAGTTAAAATTTGTCATGTAATTATTATTTTCAATTATTAAGCATGGATCTCAAATTAGATATTTTGTAAGATCTTGACAACTCATAAATATAATGATGAAAAAGGCTTGATATTTTGATTATTTTAATTTCCATTTTTAGATATTCATTAATTGAAAATGGATGATTCAACTAAGCATTTAATCTTGTTTAATTTTATGATTCAAATTGATTAGATTTTTTTCTCTTTTAGGAATTGTTTAAGTGCCCCACTTAATGGGTCTATAGGCCAAACTACTAGTTGTTAGGTCTCAAGGTGACTAAGGATGAATCTGTGAGAGGTTAGTGTTGCATAAAGGATTTATATCCAAAATAGGGATGCCTAAACATGATTCTAATCTTAGATGGATGATGCATGACTAAAATTGGGATGTTTAGTGATTCATAGGCTTAATTTACAATGTTTGGTAGGAATAAACTTGAAGTCTAATCAGGAGCCAATTGTGGTCAGAATTGGGTGTCTATAATAAATATCCTTCACATATTAGTCATATTTACCACATTATCTTTTGGATTTTTTTAATAATAATTTAAAAATTATTGCAGGATTGTCATTATTATCTTGATGATTATGAAGTGGATATTTATAAATGGCAAGATAAGCATTAGCCTAGATCAAATATAGATTCTTGTTTTGTGTTTTGTGAGATTTAAATTCGATATCATAGGCTTGTTGGTGCTTAAAAATGAGTGAATTTTGATAAAATTTTGGGCCAAGAAGGAAACCCATAAGTATATTACATAACTACCTATAGGTCTCATGAGAGTGTCCCCAACTAGCATGAAACCAACAAAATTTGTTTGGATCATACCATGATTTCATAGGGCAAGTTGGATCAAGCTCTCATGGTAGAGGCATGTGTATATGATTTTGAATCTTGGCTAAATATAATGTATTATTAACATTAATGTTGTTTATTTGAGAAAATTGAGGATTATGTGTGTTGGTTAAAGGGGGATCTTATTCCACAATGTTATTAGGAGCAATGGCTTGAATATTATGAATGGTATCATAAGAATCAATAACACCATCATTGGTAGCATGATGAATTTTTTTGAAGATAATGTGAGTGGCCATGGGAATTTTGGATGGCTCAAACTGTCACATGAAAAAATCTTGGCATTTAGCTTGGTTAAGGGATTATTCCAAGGTGCTTGGAGAGAGATTCCTAACCTGATATTGTAACTTTGGATAAAGAGCATTAGTGAATAGATGAAATAGATTATGATATGCCATGTTATTCTCACATTTATTAGATAATTTATTCTACCATTTGATGAGATCTTGTGTGGTTTTGGTTTGGAATTATTTATAATTAAAAAAAAAGCCAAGGTATTCTCAGGGAGGTCACTAGTTTGAAAATATTCTACTAGGGAGATAACTAGATATTCCAAGATGGTGATAGAATAGGGTTTGAGTTTATTGTACCAATATATAGCATCTCTAAAGAGTGTTTTTTATAATAGCTTGGTAGTAATTTTTTGTTTAAATTTGACCCAATATTTTTAGAGGTTACCAAACATTTTTAAATGTAAGGTAGGATTAGTTGACCCATTGTAGGTATGGTAGGTGTGATACCTCTTATGTATATATTATAAATTTGAGGTGTAATAAGTTCATTTTGGATATGTTTAATATTTTTTCTAATAATCAGTGGCTAAGAAATGATGTTTCCATAGGAATCTCTATGGGGTGGGGGGTATTTTTATTTTGCACTCCCTATGGAACCCATTAGGGTTGATTTTGAAGGTGAATAAGATGATTCTACATTTAAATCTTTTGATTGGTAGTATTAGTTTGAAAATAATTCATTTGATTAAGAGTTTGTAATAAGATTTGATGGGTTTGATCAGTATTATGACTAGTTTTCATGACATGTGAAACATTTGTATTGGTATTAGTCACTTCGGTTGTACTAGTAGTGGTATGTGCAACACTAATGGCTTGGGAAGCATTGGTATAAAAGGAGGCACTAGTATCATGAATAACATGTGTAGTGAATGATTCATTAGTAAAAGGATTGCAATCAAAATAAAAATAATCACTAGTGGCATGATTACCATTGGTATAAAATGGTGCACTAGTGGAATGATTGAGTAGGAGGTGCCTTGGAAAAGTCCCACTAGATGTTGAGCCTTCCATGTTAGTAGATATACTTGGCATGGAGGTTAAAGAAATCAAACAAGAAGAGGTCATATTGTGAGAAGGAGTATATAAAAGGGAGAGGTAGAGAAACAAAGGAGGTATCACCCCCAAAATCCATGAGATAATGTAGAGGAGGGATAATGGGATTCTTATACTTAACCAATTATCATGAGGTTGTAGATAGTTGAGGGGTCTTTTCCTCTATGTTGAGGAAAATCGTTAATGAAGAATCACATTTCAGGTGTGTACTCTAATTCTAGTTTATCTTCTAAATATAAAAGAGGATTATGAACTGATGATAAATGAGGAGTCCCATAATTAATAGTGAAAGTGACCATATGCACATTGATTTCATCTAAAGTGGAAGCCAGAAGCTATATTTGGGGAAACATATTTGGGATTGGTAAATCTCATTATGTCTATTCAGTTTGAATATATGTTATCCTCAAACAAGAAGTTAATGATGAAAGAAGGAGGCTAAAAAGAGTGATGTAAAGACAAAATCAAAAAATATGATACATAGTCCAAATGGTCAACTTTGTTCTATAAACTAGGGAACATAATAAGAATATAAGGATACATAGTCATGTAGATCAAATATTTACTACTAAAAAAAGAACTAAACAAGGAGATAAACATATATAATCATGTATATCGACTATGTACTACTAAACAAGTAAATAAATAGGGAGATAAGAATACATGGTCATGCAGGTTGAGTATGTGTGGCTAAATAGAAAGGCTTAAATAGTTTGTAAGAGACTATATCCACTAGAAAAATAGTGTTAAATAAAAGGGAAAATTTTTAAAGATAATTTTGAATCAAAATAAAATTAAGAATACAAGAAATTGGATCAATGTCACTAACCCAACTAAAAAACACATCACAAACTTTGCACCAATGTTGGCCAATGCAAATTTTTCAATACAACATATAATGATCAACTAGCAAGAAGCAAATGGAAATTAAATTCTAACTAGTTGGTCATCCTAAGGGTTATTAAGTTATAATGAAGTTTAAATTTAATGTGATAGGAAAGTTGGATGAAATAGGGAACTAGAAAGAAATCTAAGGTTAGTTTCAGGACATTTGGGCTGAAAGGGATTTGTATTGGTGATGGTGCTAGTTTGGTATTGGGGCCTACCCCTCACTTCACAATCTTGCATTGATAAGGGTGTAAATTTATTTTCCAATATATACCATCAACCACATATTTATACTTGCCTAGAAAACTAAGTCAGCTTCGACCTTGGTGATGAAATCCAAGTAGGTAGGCCTTAGGAAGACAAGTGCTTAATGTTTTTTAATGTAAAGTGATTTGGTTGTGTATGCAAAAAGATAAAAGTAGTAGAACTAAATTGATAATTTTAAAAACCAGCTATTTAAGCTATGTGAATTACTATAATCATGCAAATAAATAAAAAGGAAAGGTGCATTAATTACTATAAAATAAAGGTTAATTCTTTGATTGAGAATAGTACATAGTTAGTTCAAGAGATGTATGTAAATAGTATAAAATATATTTGAATAGGTTGTTATTATTGTACAAAGTCAAGGTATTTAATAATACATTCAAACATGTTGACTATCTTTTAGATAGAAGATATAATATAGAACCATTTTGAATAGGTCAACTTAGTTGGTTGTAGGGCTGAAGTTTTATAGACTACAAACTTGTGAAAAATAGTATTAACATAATAATTGAAATGATAGAGAGAGAAAGGAAGGAACCTTGTTGGGCTTGAAGATATTTTAGATTAAATTTTTTTATGTTGTGATGTTAAAATGTTATTTTAAAATTTTACTTATTGGGTCAACTTATTTGACCAAGTTTATAAAACCCTATATGTTAAAGAAGAAATGGTGAATAGA
Organism: Torreya grandis; assembly: GCA_037957365.1. Classification (NCBI taxonomy): domain Eukaryota; kingdom Viridiplantae; phylum Streptophyta; class Pinopsida; order Cupressales; family Taxaceae; genus Torreya; species Torreya grandis. The sequence goes on along the minus strand of JARHVA010003153.1, from coordinate 1,666,295 downwards.
GACATCTAGTTAAACTATGTTTACAAACCTGTATGTTAATAGAAGAAAATAAAAGATAGAGTCGACTAGTTTGACTATGTATGTCAATCAATAATTAAAGAATAATATTTTGCTAAACTATTCAATGCATAGACAAAACAAAGTTTTTTTGAAATGACTATTAAACTAGCACATAAAAAGTTATAACTATACTGACTAGTTTGATACACTACTATGAATATGAAAAATATAATATGATGATAAAAATGATGGCATGAAATAAAAATTGTAAGGGTTTGATTCACATCAAGTTCACCATAATATATAAAAAGGTAAATTTAACTTATCTATAAATCAATCCTAACTTGGGGAAGATAAATCCTACTTATACTTCTGATCATTAATACATTATATATTTAAGGTCATGACCAAGATATTTCCACTACATCCTATCCAAGGGATATCTTACCATAATAAAATCACTAGGGAGGTTTCCAAAGCCTCCAGCCAAACAAAACTATACAATAACCCTAGCTAAATCATATGTTTTCATATTCACTAAGTAAAATAACAAGTAAAATAAAGTCTAATATAGTGCTCACCAAAGTTTGTGGCACAAAATGGGGGTAATAAACATAAAAATTAAACATGAATATTATATATATATATATATATATATATATATATACACACACACACACACACACACACACACACACACACACACACACACACACACACACACACACACACACACACACACACACACACACACATACTCATGTCAATTTATACAAAATCCTAATTCATGGGAGAGAGGTACAAATGCAAATCTATCTACTCCTACAAAGGAGGAACAATGTTAAGAATACTTACCTTTGAAGATGAACCCGCTGAGCCTTAGTCTCTCTCTTGGCTAAGGTGATTCACAAAAGGTTATTCACAAAAGGTTATTATGGTATGTAAGGATAAAAAATATATGTCATCTTTAGGATACACAACGTCTCTATGAATCCAAAATACTTCTCCACAAGACGAGATTTGTATCACTAAAGAAAGTATTAAAACCCTAAGTTAGACTCCTCAAGTAGAATGCTGGATAAACAGATGCACAATATATACTTGTTTTTATTCTCTTCTCAAAAAATGATTAAATGAGTGTGTATATATCATGGAATCTAACCTTAAACCTTTCTAAAAATTTAGCTAATATGGTCAACCAAATTGACTCTATATCATTATTGATAAAAATAAATTAGGTCTTGGTCAGGAAGGGACTGACCTATACCCTAAATGAATTTTTTAAATCAATTATAGTGTAGGTTCAATGGGTATAATAGTGTAACGTAAACTATTGTAAAGGGTTTTAGGTTTAGGTAATGGTTAATGAAGGCGTAAAATGACTAGAAGAGGGTGAAAAAGAGGAGGCAAAGCTTAGGGAAATGTTTTTAGGATATGGTTGTGTAGATATCAAGTGGTAGTATAAGGATAATAATCTTGTAAAGCACCAATGGTCTACACACCCCTTTTTTTATGCACATTTTAAGGCATGGACTCACAGAGATTGAGACTTGATAAGTTCTTACAAGAAAGAATTCATCAGTAATGTATAAATGTTGAAAATATAATTTTTATACAGATTTCACATAATTCTAATATGTTATTACACATCATGATCATATATCTAGATCACCTACACATGTTTCTATTAATTATACCCCACAGAAACAAATAACAACTCAATTATGGGTTATAAAAACCCATACTCTAGTTACTCCTAGTATTGCTTCATGACCACATAGTCTTATTTTACATACACAAAACAACATCGATACCACAATGATATATATTACAATTATATATGTTCCTTGGACATGTACACATGTTATTGCACTAGATTTATATTGAGGAGATATTTATGACCATCTATTGGATGGAATAATAGGATGATATTTCCTATTCAAAAACCTCCAAAAATACTAAAAAAATAAAAAACTTTCAAAAAACCAAAAACATTTTCAGCACCTACATGTTCCATTGACTCCTTGGCATCCAAATGTTACTTACATATTGATGGAATGCACACTCAATTACTCATACACACATATGTGTCACACTTCTACATTGAGTGTTATAAAATCATATATATATATGATATACTTCTATTTCAGATGTTGGGCTTTCCCTCTACTCATGTCATGTGGATGTTGGGGTCATCTGCTTCTTTGATCTTGATACACATAAGTTATATAATTCCATGATCACTCTACACTATCATGTTTGAGCTTACATATGTACTTACACATGCCTATTATCCATTATTCTATATTATATAGGGTGATTCATATGATATACACTTGACTTAATTTTTACAACACATTGGATCCCTAGGACAATATAACATATTTATGCTAGTTGCTTATGTTTTTCTTTATCTACTTCCTTAAGTATATTTCCCTACTTATTTAAGCATTTTAATATACTTCTTTGTTTACAGCCCCTATGCCTATGCATGCTTTATTTGAAATTTTTAGAATGTCATTATTTATTGTATGGGCATTTAAATATGTCATTATTTCTTTCATGGACATTGACTAAGTCATGTTCCTTTGATTGTGTGACATTTGACTGACCCTTATTTGTAGTCTCCTTTGACCATTACTTGTTGACTTACTTTTGAGTAATCTTGTGTGTTTGATTGTTTGTTTTTTGAGCTTATACTATTACTATCTATACGTTTCCATGATACTTATCATGCATCTTAAGCCTTCATGTGATCACATTGGTTATATGTGTTGTAATGATACATTTAACTAAACATGTTCCTTCTATATGCTACATGGTTACATTCACAGATTTTACAATTATCTTACCATTTTGAGGTAAGGTAACTCCTATTTACTATATTTCCCTCACTTAAAATGGGGGCATATTAGTGTGATAATTCTTGGAAAACATGTACTCCATACTTGGTACAATTCTAAGATTTAGTGGGGGCATGTTTTGGAATCATGTTCTCCACACTCATTTAGTATTTGGCACTTATATTAGTTTGCATATTTAATGGGAACATGTCATATGGGAATGAATTCCACACATTCATAGTTTTTATATTTAGTCGGGGCATGATTTGGAATCATGTTCTCCACACATATTTAATATTCAGCATCTCTAGCTTATAGTGAGAGCATGTTTTAAAAACATGTCCTCCAAATTGGTACTATATTAGTTTTCATATATCTCCATATATAGTGGGAGAATGCTTTGGAAGAATGTCATCCACACTTACATAGTTATCTAAATTGTCTAAAGTTCATAATTATATGATTTAGATTCATAATTGTGGTATAACTCTATACATTTGTATCATTTTTATACATAATTTCAGCATGAGACATATTTAAGGTGCATATAATATGCAACATGTGCCTAATATTGAAAAATACAAATTAATTTTATATTCCAAAATCATTACATGTACTGATACCCTATATACCTTTATGTACTTTCTCAAACCAATCTTTTATAGTAGTTAGTTCACCTTTTGGTATGGTTGAGGTGATCAAATCACTCAATATTTCCAATTTTGATCATCCAAACTCACTAGGTTATAATTATCATTAGCTTACATAGTGTAACTAATCTCAATTTCCAGGTGGTAACTAATTTTTGCTCCAAAGTAGGGGGCATGTGCCTTCCAATGTCTCTCTCTCTATATATATATCTATCATTAGATATATGCACTTTAAATATTTAACTATATTTATTCTAATCTCAGTTTGAAGAGTGTTACAATGATACATATTTTCCAAAACAATTTGCCAATAGGTGAGGAGGTGACATCGACATATAGGTGTACTCCTAAACCCTACTCTTTCAATTTAAATCTATTTAAATTAATTTTAAATCAGATTATATGCATTGATTTTAGACTAAAACATCCTCTTGGTTGTAGGCCAGTCACCAACAAAGCACTCAAACTCAACTCAATCAAATACATAGTGTGCATACACACCAAAGTAATTATTCCTTTCCGTTAAACTATAAATTTAAATACTACATTAAGTGGGGGGGAATGTAGACGATATTTTTTTATTATGTTGTAAAAATTCTTGTACACTTGACAAACTCAGACCTTTGTTGTTCCTCTTAGTTCTACACTATCCTTGGTTCTACAAGCCTCACATTTGCCCTATCTTGTGCCCCTTTGCCTATCTCTTAGTTTGACCAATCTTATATTGATCACACATACACTTTATCTTTCCCAAAATTCTTAAAATGTACTTATCTTACACCTCTACAAGTTCTAATCATGTACCTATCTTGTTTTTTTATAGACACTAACATCTAGGATAAGCAGTAGCATCAACGTTACTCTCTTGCCCAACACAAGTGTCTAGTGTTGTAAAGTCACCCAATTTATGAATTAAATTTATCTTAATGGTTTGCCTAAGTTATTTAATGTGAGTTATTAATCCAAAAGGATTGATATAGATATAAGTTTAACCCTCATTCATTCCTCATTAGAAATCAGATCAAAGAGACCAAGGAACTTATCAAAACCACTCTATCAAGCATTAAATTTATAAAATCTTCCATATTTCCATACCAATTATAGGTACACAACATATACATGTTGAAATTACTAAAAGATCAGTCAAAAAGTCTTATTTTCCAAGTTACAAGATAGGTCACTATTATACTTGATTTACACACACTACATGATTCACAAAAAAGATAACACGTAGGGGATAACCTACATTAGTTTGCGGCCCTCTTCCAGAGTATTGGATATTTAGGTAATGTCATTTGATAGTGGGGTCATTGGAGTTAGCTTAAAACCATGTGCCCACTAACCTAATTTTCCCCAAGGTCACATTGAAGATAGAAATCTAGAGTTTTTCCATTTCATAAGGAGTAATAAACCATGACCTAGATATGAATGTAATAGAGTGAATGAAATACAAAACCCAAAATCATCTATGTGGTTACATCTTATTTCACCAAATATTCCATACAAGACTCTATCATCAGACTTGAACAATAACATTGATATAACCATCTAGGGATGACACAACTATCTAGATAGTGAGAGGCATCAGATTTGGAATATGAAAACTATTACTTAATTTTGTTCTCACCTAATTTCATCATGTTCTATATCTAGATCTACATTAGCATTAGATCCAGCTAAGTATATCACTTCTTTGTCATTTGTATAGCTAACATAGTTATACTTTCCATTAATATCTTATCTCAATTTAATAAATTCAGTGTATGCTTATATCTAAGTTTAGTATTTAATTGTCTTGTTATAGATGTGATTATCACCATTATGGAATTTCATATATATATTCTTAACCCTAAGCTTCAAGTGAAATACATACAAATAATCATTTCATTTTAGGGTTAAATAACATCATAATCTATAGAAGATTATTGATGACCACCCAATTATTTTTTGTGCCATGCCAAAAAGCCTACTACCAAGAAGAGAAAATGATCATGCCATTTGAATACTTTTTGGGAGTCAACCACCAAACATTAGGCCATATAGGTATCCCTATGCCCATAAAGGGGAAATTGAAAATATGGTACAAGAGATGTTATAGGTAGGTATTATCTGACATATCCAAAGTGAATATTCATATTTGGTGGTCATGGTGCATGAAAAAGATGGCACTTGGAGTATATGCCTAGAATATAGAAAACTCAACAAGTACACCATCAAAGATAAGTTCCATATTCTAGTAATTAATGATTTGATAGATAAGTTACATGGTGTTATTTATTTTTACAAAACTTGACATTCATTCTAGATATCATAAACTTTTCAAATTAGATATGAGGATATCCCCAAAACAAAATGTATAAATCATGAAGCCCATAATGAGTTTTTGATCATGCCTTTTACTCTCATAAATGCACCATCTACATTCTAAAGTTTGATGAACACTATTTTTAGGATTTTTATGATGAATTTTTTTTTGGTTTTTTTTATGACATTATAATATACAAAAAAACTTGGGAAGAACATCTTGAACATGCAAAACATGCTCCATTAATTTTAGAAAAACATAAAATTTATGAAAAACCTTCAAAATATGTTTGTAGAGTCTAAGAGGTGGAGTATTTGGGTCATATTATTTCACATGAAGGAGTAAAAGTATACCATAAGAATATAAAATCTATGATGGAGTGGAATGTGTCAAAACCCCTCAATAATATCTTAATTTTGGGGGGGGATAACAATTTAATATCACATATTTGTGAAAAATTATGGTCACATCACAATGCCACTCAAAATTTTGAAGACAAATTCTTTCCATTGGAAAAAACAAGTTACCATGACCTTTGAAAAGTTGGAGGATATGTGTACCACTCTAGTTTTGGATACCCCTAATTTTTATAAAACTTTTTATTGTTTAATCTGATGCATTAATATATGGTATGGGCTCTTTTTTCACATGGAGATATAAATATGACCTCTTAGCTATCAAAGTAGTTAGCTTTCACATTGTAGTGGTTAAGTTAGAGGTAATGCCCTAGATTGAATTATCAGTTGATTTGTTTATGAATGGCAAGGTCATTAGAAATTTATTACACTTTAGGCTTGATAAGACACTAATTACATACATCAGTGGGATTGCCTTTTAGAGGTACTATAGGCTCCCCTTACCAAACATTCCATATAAATAAGACATGTTGAATTCATGGCTTCAGAACAATAACATCCAAAATAAGCTATAAGAGTGGGTTGAAAACCCCACCAAATTTATGGTTTAGGGACCTACCTTGACCATTACCATTTTGGTCTTTATGCCAAGGGTGAGAATCTCCATGACTATGCTAAACAAGATACATGGTTTTTTGACCATCACTTATGTCAATGAGGTATGTTTCCCTTTGTTAGATATGATTTTAATTTAAAATAAAATCATTGCATTAAGGGAGGTCATTAGCTCCAATCTAATTTTAAAACTCACAAATATTGGAATTTTCCCAAATGGAAATTTTTATAAGATGTCCTATGTGGTGGAAATGGTGAATTCAACATTACATCCATCTTATGATAAACCCTAGCAAACATCTCCAAATTACCCTAAAAACATGATATGTGATGAGTTCAATGTTATTCATGTACATAGATTTAGGAAGAACATGAAGAGGATGATAAAGACCTTCTATCCCATGGTGTATCAAGTAATTTGTGGTAAGAATATGCCTATGCTCTCAGACCCTATCAAGAAAAAAATTCAAAAGATGGGTGATTACTGGCTGTACCTTTAGTGCACAATAATTATAATTGAAGGTAAAAAGACACATATTTTATAATTACCGATTATTATGCCTAAAAAAGTGGCTTAACAAGAGATTGCTATCCAATTGACCAACAATGTTGATGCTAGCTTGAGAAAGGCTAGGAAAGCAACAGTCCATCCAAATCCTCTTATAATTGATAGGATGTGATATATAAGTTTGTAGCACCTTCAAATGGTTGGAAATATTTTGGTACATTATGGGTTTAAATAGACACATTTTATATTCTCAAACCCAAGGAGAAATGTAAGAGAACATCTTAGGAAGTATGAGAGAGAAGTAAGGATCAAATATGGCCATAAACCTTATTTCCATAAAAACATATTTATTAATGTTGAATATGATTATGAAGTGGTAATAAAAATGTGTAGGTATAAAATGTTTATGATTATGGCATAAAATATCCAATATGATCCTATCATCACTAGGGAGGATGCTAATATGATTAAAAATTAAGAATGGATTTCCAAACCTTTTTATGGACCCCCTCCTTAGGTAGAAGAAGAAATGCAAGGACAAGTTGACCCATCAAGGGAAGATTATATTGGAAAGGGATTTTTATCAACTCCAAGCTCCCCCATATACATAGTTCCTTATAATTTTATATAAGACATCAGGATGGAACCTCAATGCATAATTGAGGAATAGAAACCTGCAAGTCCCAAAACATTAGTTAGACTCTTCTCCATGATTCCTTTCCTACCACTAACCATTACACAATGAGTAATTCTTACTTATTTTATATCTCAAGCACATGTTACTTTTATTCCTTGGTCTCCACCAATAGTAATTCCATATTCCCCTGGGTAGCCACATTAATCATCACCTACCATGACATTTACAAGACCATTGGTGATGCCCCTATCCACTAGATTGCCATCTCCACCACCTATCATTCCTTTAGTGGTTCCCACTCTTCCATATCCCTCACCATATAATACCACTAAATTTCTTCCATATTCCATTCCAAATTTATTTGGGACAACATCTATTAATTCAAAGCTAATAATTACCTACACAAGGAATCTTAAGACCCCTCCCATTTCACCTCAAAAGGTGTAAATAGAGGATAAGCAATAAATTTATCCAAAGAAAAAAAGAATGAAAAGAGAGGGTGATTTGGGGTCAGACCCCATGTATATTTATTATAGTGAAGAGGAAGATAAGATATGGGGTGAATAAGCAGAGTGGATCTCAAGGACTAAAGCATAAGAGAAAATCCTTTGTTGAGACCACTGAGACAGAGGAAGATGATGAATGGATGACTAAGGGAAGCATCCATTTTAGAAGGAAAAAGTTATTATAATCTAAGGAAGTAAAACAAAGAAAGTGGTAATTTAGGGGATACTTAATTATTTTTAGATAGAGAAGGGGATGAAAAATAAGAGGTATAATCAAATCTACACATCATAACATAGGGGCAGCCCTAACTACACCTCCAAGATCTCTACCTCAGATTACTGCAGTAGAATCTATAGTAGTTGGTAGTATAACTATCTCTCCCTTGGCTGTAAGTTACCTAAGTCTACATCCTTTAGTATATTATTAAAGTATTACAACTACTAGTAATATAGGAGATTATTTACATTCTTCACATTTTTAAAGCCAAATAAACCAACAACAGGTAGTTGTAATGCTAATTTTGATTGCCATAGCCCAACCTACTACTATGAGCCCTATCACCACTATTATAAATATTGGGGGTGAATATACTAATGTTATTGACTATTTAAAAAACCTATTTAGCACTCTAGTGACTTGCTCATTCTTTAGTGGAACTAATCCACATCCCCCTCAACCAAGCCAAGTGACATATTTTTAAAAATTGGTGTCCACATCAAATTTTTATACCCTAGATACCACTCCAAGAATAAATAAAAAATTAGATATGCCCATTATCTCAATGCCCCAGGTAGTATCACCTACCATCTTAGTCCACAAGGCAATAGGCAAGGCCAAGTATGTAATTAAAACTTCAATCTTGAGATAGGTTACTGGATGGAGGAAGGCCATTCCTCATTTTCCTACACAAATAGGGACATACTCCCTAAAGGCCATGATACCTCTAAGACAAATCCCCCCTTATAACATCCCATAACAAAAATAAAACAAATAAAGAAACAAGTTGCATTAGATATTCCTTCATGGATCCAACAATTGCAATAAGAAGTAGGGAGATAACATTTGGTGATAATTGAGCAACCCAAAATAAAGTTTTGACAGATAGATAAACATCTTAAAAAATTTAAAGAGGAAAATTATGGTTGTTTAGGGATAATAGGTCGAGATAGAATAAAGAAAATACATATTCTCTTTGATCAAATGAAGAAAAATAAATACCTCAAACCTAGACAGATATATGGAGGACCCCTATACTTTTATAAATATTGTTGGGGGAGTCATGAAAGATATGTTTAAAATATTTGATAAACATATATAGATTCAACCTTAGATGAGTAATATTAAGGCCTCAAAAGAGATAGTATGTAATTTTTAGGGGATAGCTAAGAAATTGTTTGACACTAATGGTTCAATAAAGTCTACAAAGGCCATCTCCATCCAAAGTGGGTAGACATTCTTTAGTTATTTAACTATTGGTAATTTGGCCTCCCAAGTATAAATTCCAACCCCTATAACCAAATATTTTGAATTCTAGGAAATTATGTACTTATTTAGGCATGATAAGATCCATTAGATACATTTTACATTAGTTTCATTATAACTCTCAAGTGATTCTAACAATTTTAGTGCTAAAAAGGCTTGTTTTGAGGCCATCTATATGATTATCTAGGTAAAATTTAGATTAAATAATATTTATGACCATATATATCCATGACAAGGTCAAATAAGTGATTTAGATGAGGTTTTAGATATTAAAATGAATAAAAATATTTTATCTTCTATATCAACCTCCTTAGCAGCTCTAGAAAGCAGTTTTTAAATGCTTGGTATGGATAGAGGAGAGAAATTTAGGAGATAAAACTTTGTAAATTATTATGGGTCCAATTAATATTTAAATAAATGTTAGTTTTTTGTATATTGGTGACTTATTATTTATGAACAATCACTAAGAGTGACAATAGGTCACTATGGCCTATTCATTCGAGAGGGGTCTATTCTTGCACCTATTTCTCAAGATCAGAATTCAATTAAGAGGAATGGTTTTATGGGATTAATTAAATGGTAAATTATGACCTATTTCACTTGGTTTCATCATGTAAATCCTTAAAATAAGGTACTTATATCATAAAACTTGTTTCTTATGTTATCTTTGTTAATAGTTTTTTTAATCAAATTTAGAGCAGAACTTGAGTTTTCAAGAAAGTGTAGACATATAAGGAGGTATTCAAATAAATTATTATGTCCTTAATAACCTGATTCAACCATGAAAAGATTCATATGTCTTCAATTTAATCATCTTCTCCTTGGGAAAATTTTGAATGAGTTAGCCTCTTGGACAAGGTACATATGCAATTAGTAGGTTTCAGAGATTTAAGTGACTTGAAATAAATAGTGACATAATTTTTAGAGGTTTAAGAGGAATTTTTAATTGGATTGATGAGTCTTGATATGTTATATCACACTCAAGTATCAAAATATATAATAAGGGTCTATTATGCCTAAATGTACCAATTAGGTCTATAGCTCAATAGCTCATGGAGATAGATAATGAACATGTTTGAGAAAAGAGAACATAAAATTGGCATACTTACCTTACCTAGGAATCAAGTGTGGAATAACTTATGGGTAATTATAGTCAATATAAGTGTTTAAACCCATGGTAGGTGAGTGAATAGTAAGTGCCTTGAATCAATAAACATCTACAACAGTGTCATAATGCATAGGTCTTGAGAAGATAAGTGACTTATTTTGGTGTCTAATTCAAATTTCATAGAACATATCTAATGTAATATTATTCATCTCAAGTAAACACTACTAAGTTAGGTTCAATAGCTAATAGAGGTGATAGGTAGATCAAGTGAACATGAGTTTAGTGGATAAATCACTACCTACATTAGTCATAGCTTTAACTTAGAATGCAAAGAATATTTGAGTGGTTTGAGAGTGATTTAAAATAAGGTTTAAAGGATTATAAATTATTTCACACAACTTAAGTTGAGATACTAATGAAATATTATTGATCTCAATCATGGAGAGATTATTTTGATCAAGAAATAACAATTGAAACCCCCTTATTAGTAAAGGTTAAGGTATTTTTGGAATGTTTAAGGTAATTTGTTGTTTTTGTTTCCATGCCATTCAAGACTTTATATGTCAAGATGATGTTTATATGAGATAATTAAATACCATATAGGGTCAATGAATGTCTGGAGATCATACCCCTCTATTGAAGACAACATCCGAACTCCCAACATTCCATACATAGTGTGAAATCTTAACCTACAATAGATACTCATGAAGACACTTCAAGATGCCTTGGAGGTGACTAAAAAAGTGAGGGACCACATATAATAGGAGTATAAAACTTCAAGTGTAAGTGAGATGTTAATGAACAGTAGATAAGAATAATTCAACTTTATGTTGTTTATAAGGATGTCATCAATCTGTAAAACAAGATTTTGAGTCTTACAAGGACTGAGTTTTTCATGTGAAGCTCAAGTTTCATCATGGTTGTTAGTGGATAAATGAAGGAGTTTAAAAATTAATATTGAATATATTTAAATATTGGATCATCTTAACTCATCTCATACCTCCTTTATAATCATCATCTTATTCAAACCTTGAATAGTCACCTACATCCATATAACTTAGCTTAGATAGTGATTTAGAGTGGAAATTAGAGTTCAAAGTAGTTGATGGGTGGATGGGTGTATGAAAAAACTTTAAAATGTTATAAATGACATCAGGAGATTTAATTATAATATAATCTCACCTCTTGCATTGACACAACCAAGACACATAACTTTGACCTATAACCACCATACTTTAGCCTAGTGAAGTGAGGTGGAGTTAAGGTAATTTGTCAAGGTGAGAGATTGATTGGTGTTTATTGAAGGAGTCAAGTGAATATAAATGAAGAACATAAAGAAATAAATGAAAAATTTAAGAACCATTATATCCTCCTTGACAACCTCAAACCTCTTAGTAGTAAGTACAAGTGTAATGAGGACCTACAATCATCCTATTTTGACTCAAATAATGGTTAGGGAGAAGGTTAGAGCTAGGAGGAAGGTGATGAGAAACATATTAAAAAAGGATATGAAAAATTTATAAAGGAATATAGGAATTAAAAAAGTATAATAAAATCTACATGAAGGATCTCACCTCACTCTTATTCAACCTATACGCACCTACAACCATGTAAGTGGAAACATTGTCAAGTTTTCATGTAATTCAAGACTTATGAAGATGAAGAATGGTGAAATATGATATGTTAGTGGTATGGATGGTGAATATACACTAGTGAATTTTTTGAGGACTAAAGAAGGCTATACAAAGTGGATGAGACCAAAATGACTACCTATAGGTGTAGTAAAACCCCTACTTATAGTCATGTGCCTGTCATGTGCCCTGCGAGTTAACTAAGTTGAAAGTCATATGTTTGTATTATTCCCTATGGGTGCATGATAAGAGAATGAAATACAAAGGTGTATTAGTTTGAGAGTTTTATAACAATACAAATGTGAGAGAAAGGTCTAAACATCTACACATAGTCCTAACCCTAAGAGAGACATCTACAAGTGGCTGGAAGGATGATAAACTAGCCTTAGCCAATAAAAGAGAGAGCAGAGCATTATTGAAATGGATCTTGAATATAATTAATATTATAAGATACTAGTGTATTCATTTATGAATCATAAAAATCCAACACAAAATTATGCTATAGTCAGACCTAAAATGAAACCTACAACCTCATAGACCAAGAACCTAGTCAACCTAGTCAAGGCTAGAGTTGAGGTGTTTGAAAGGGTTTGAAGAATAGGGGTAAGATGGATTTATAAGGAATATTTTAAGATAAACCTAGTGGTAATAAAACAATTATTAAACCAAATATAAACTATGAGAATACTAATCAAAATGATATTCAAGACCTCATACATATCCAGTCAATAGTCACATATAACCTATGGCTAGTCTTGAAAGAAGTTGGTGTTTTGAAGGCTTTAAAAGCATGATTAAGCTTTGAAATTTGGTATAGTTGGTGGTAATGAGAGGATTTATATTTACATGGTATTATAAAGGTCATACAAAAATTGTAAATATCCACTATTTTGTCTCAGACCTTGCCCACTCCTTGGGCAAGGGAAACCACGAGACCTAGAGATCCACTTGAGCTCTAAGGGCATGAAACAAGAATAAAAAACCCCATGAAGGGTATTGATGGTAGTGAAAAATCATAAAAAATGTTTCCATGCAAATTTAGGAAGTAATAAATCTCAAAATAAAACTTGGAGATAGTTTTTTAGAGATGTTTTATCTATTAATATTGTTGGGAATGACTTATGAGAGCTAAAACTAAAACTTGACACCTCTCACGCTTAAGGAAAGCTAAGACAACTACCTGAGGAACAACTACAGATGCTCATACCATTTTCCACACTTTTCATGGGAGTATAATAATTTTATGATAGTTTAGGGAGTATATCAAGAATTTTTTCCAAGTGCAATGAGGTAATTTGGACATCCCATTTTTATGATCAATCATTAAGACCCCAAACAGGTCTTAGACCCTCATAAAACCCCAATTGTGACCAATTTATAGATATAGACCTCAAAATCACATAAAATGATAAAAATTTGACCTAAAACCTACCATAGGTAAGTGTATACTCTCTAAGTATCCTTCACATGCAATTTGGTTTTACCTTCACTTGTACAGATTTGTACAAAACTATACTTTTTCAAGGTTTTTGGCCTAAAATAGGGTTTTGGAGAGCATGAGTTGATGAAAATAGATGGGAGAGATGGTTAAATAATTATTTTAATTTTAAAAGATAAAAAATATAGAAAATATTTCTTAAAATTTCCTAAACCATTCAAATATTTTAGGCCAGTTTGAAAATGCTTTAAAAGGGTAAGCTTGTCAATGGCCATTTCAGGGTTTTCATACTTTCACAGTGTTTCATATCACCAAATTTGAAATGGAGCATTTTAATATAATATATAAATTTAATAAAGTGTTTTTTGGGATTTTAACATGTGTGAGGTGTCTCAAGAGTGATATTTTCACTTTTTAGGACTAGGAGGGCTAATTAGGCCTAATTTGACTGAAAGAATGTGCTAGAAAAGACACTTACACTCAGAGTTAGGCCAAATTTTATGTAGAGATGTAAGGGGACATGGGATGTATAAAAATACTCTAATTTTTCTATAGTCTCTTTTAGTTTTTTCTAGGTAATGAACTTTATCTTTTTTAGGGCTACAAGGAATTGTGAAGGAGTGCAAAGTTTGTGAACATAATCAAGTCTTTTTGAGTAATTTATGGCCCCAATGGAAATTTTATAGGTATTATATGATGATGAGAGACTATCCATGAATAAATTTGAAATATTTGAAGAGAAACCAAACTTTTCTCTTTTACACCTTAGTGAAGGAGGAATAATTTAAAGAGTGAAAAGACTAAATCAATGCATAATGGTTCCATGTAAATGTTTCAAAGGTTAATATACATTTTACACATAAAATATGAATAGAGAAAAATTAAAATATTAGTTGCTATTATTTTGGAAGGTTTTTAAAGATCTCAAGGCTTCAAAAATGACTTCTCTCCTTACAACACCTAGTGTATTGAAGGAGTAAAACTTGCACTTAAAGGCTTCTAACAACACATGGATCATGGAAGGACATCATAAATGTATTATAAGATGTTTTAAATGAATAATAAAGGATGAATTAAATTCATATTTCTAATGGGAAGGACCAATTCTACAATAAAGACACAAGGCCTAATATATAGGGTTCTTGAGGAAGGATTTAGGCATTGTTATTGGTCAAACTTGACCAATCAGGGCTAATAAATGCTTAAGAGTCATTCAAATTCCCAAATATGTCTCACATGAATTGTTTTAGAAAAGGTGGGTTTAAATTCATAAATTCATAAAGTTAGATGCTCATTCAATTGTCTAAGTCAATTCTAAACTCATTAAAACTAGGCACAAATGAAGTATATTCCCATAACACTCAAAATTTATCAGTCGATTACATTGGAATCAATTCACATAAGGAATAAGCCTTATGCACTAACTTAAAGTTCAATAGAGAAATATTATAGGCCCACATTGGGATATTTTTGCCATGGCATAAGTTTTCACTTATAGGACTTGGTCATTTAGGGAAGGCTTGTGGTAGATTCAGTGGTGTAGCCTTTTTTGGGCTAAGTTTGATGGTCTATAGGTGCAAGCCTATTTGGGGATATAGTCATATTCATAATGGTATAAGCCTATAATAGGTTGGTTCTATAGTCCCAAGGGAAAAATCCTTTGTTTCACTAAGTCTAGCATCATATAGGTGTTAGAAGATTTAAGGGGAAGCCTTAGATCAAGTGTTCACACTTAAACTAGGCACTTCGTAGCAAGGGTACCAAAACTTGGGTGCAAGACTCTATTATACTTGGGATATTTCAACAGAGTTTGAAGACATCATTGACTAACACAGGGATGCCATTAATGACCTATACTAGAAATTTACTTACACATAACATTCATATATTAAAATTATACCATTATAACCATTTCATTCATTACGAATTAAAAGGACATTACCCAGACACATAACTAGATCAAACTAAGTTATATGAAACACCCTTCATCATTAATGAAAGTCTAAATATAGAGCATAGTCTATAACACATAAAAATAGAGTATATACCTAAACAATGTAATGGCCTAGAGGCCACAGGTGAGCTTGGGTGATACAATTAGATATTTAATGGCATCCATGCTCTATGTAATGTTAATGGTGGCAATCATCATGAAAAACCAATTCATCAGAGCTTCACTACATTCAATCATATCACCTCTTACTAACTAGTTTGAGATTGATTTCATAGGCTATAAGAGTAACTTATGCCAAGATGAAGATGCACATGCTAGGTGCTGAGATAGAGCTATAACAATCATTCCACTAGATTCATCACCTTGCATCCTATTTGATATAATCACCATGTGTATCCACTTCTTGAAGATGCCCAAGAAATCATTGAATTAGTTATCCACCTGCCAGCTAGCACAAGGTGTACATCAATTCCTCTAGCTGGTGTAAAAAATACCAAAATAAAAATCATCATCCAAGTGATTGCCTCATGCTGAGATGTATAATGAGTAGGTGAAGATCCTATACTTAACAAAATAGGGGCCCAACATTACCCCATACAAAATTTCTAGTCCATCCTCATACTAGGCTACCAAAGCCTTTGGTGCACTCTCCTTAACTTTGGTGCTGAATTCCTCAAATCCATTGATAATGAGCTTGATTTACTTAATGACACTATCTATTTCTATGGAGGTAGTGCTAAGTGTGAGCACATTTGTCTTCTCTATATCTTTTCTAAAGGCCTCAATATTTATCTTAGCTTTTGTCACTCTTTCAAAAAGGATTACTCCTTATTCACAGGCCTTAGTTTACAAGGCATGTAAGAGTGATTTTAAGTTCTCATCTTAGTCATTTATTTGTGTGATTAGTGAAATGATCCTACCCATTATCTATGCATGCTCTACCCTACTCACATATTACACTTATGCCATCAACTCTTCTTTCTCCCCCTTTACTTGCTTTAGGTGCACATCTATGACTGAATCTTGGTTTGAAAAGTTTATGAAGATGGAATTAGCTACATTTGTGAAATATTGAATTTTTGAAAATAAGTCCTCTACCTCTTCTAGCTTGGAATATATCTCTTTCTTTAGCATTATGCATGGGTTTTCTTCTTAATATTTTTACACTGGCTCCTATTTCATCCTTGAGAGCATTTACTCCACTAGCACACATACTTTATCAACCTCTTAGAGGTTTTATGTATCAATTTTGACCAAAAATAATGGATCAACTATCTCTATATGCTCTCATAGATGTTGAAGGTTAAATTTTAGGGCCTATGTTTCATCTTTTACATCCTTATAATTTTTTTTCCATTTATTTACTTTGCCATCATTGATGATGTTATTTCAAATGAATTCAATGGCCATCAAGATGGGTGAATTCATAGACCTAAATAGGTTCATGGCATGGGGATTTATGATAAGGTAATCATGCTCTTCCTCAATTTCATCTATGCTCAATATGGAGATTTAAGGTGTCTCAAAGTGAGGCTCATCCATATAACTATCAAATGCAAATGCAAGCTATTTGTACATCTTATCTTTGGAAAATTTAGGGGACATGTATTCAAACATACATAACTCATCCTTCATCCATCCTTATGCACTTTATCCCTGATGATCAACTCTATGCCTTCTTATTTAGTGATAGCTAACTCTATTTTCTCTTCTTCCTCCTCACTGACACTATCACTTTGTTTGGTGGTTTCCTTAGAGGTGTCTTCTTCCTTCTCTTGGAGGGGTTCCTATTCAAAATTTTCCCCTTTGTTCATTTATTCTTCCATGTATATTCCCTTGATGCCAGCTTTGTCCTCCTTTGCTTTATGTACCCCTTCAGTACTTGGGCATGCCTACTATGTAGCTTTATCTACTTTCCTAGTGGGGGTGATAGGCACCTTATTTTTTACTTTCAAAATTGGTTCCATGCTTGCAAGAAACTCCTTTATTTTATTATTTTTTGGCCTTTGATTATTTAATTACCTTCTTTTTCTTTTCCTTCTCTTTCTCTACCTTCTCCTCCTCAGCCTTAATTCTCTCAATGTCTACCTAAGTCATGATAGCATCCTTCATATCCTTCCACTTCTTATTTACACCAGCACCATCTCAATTTCTTCCTCACTATGGCCCATTTTCTTCTATAAAGTTCTTGTTTCCTCCTTAATTTGTGGAGGCTATGTAGAGGGCTCTTTAGATGAGGCACTGGGTGGATTATTTGTTTCTTAAATCATGGTGTTATTACTATCTTATAGGGCCTTCTAAAATTCCTTGATGTTGGGCTCTTTTCCCACTTCTTGTAACTTGTAGACCTTCGTTCCTTCTTCTGCCTCCTCCTCTATCTCTTCTTCCCTTCCTCATGCACATGCCTCTTATGCCTCCATTTCTACTAGGGTTATTATCAAGAGTGTAATGGGTCCCTTAGAATTCTTCTCTTTTTGCTTGTTACTAGAGGAAGAAATTTCTAGCATGAAGGTCATGTACTTCTTCTTTAGAGCTAAAGGAGTTGTTTCTTCACTAAAGCGAACCTCATCTTGATGAACCCCTAAATTTATTCAATTTTCTCTCCTCATCTTTTCTAGGAAGACTTATTTTGCATTACTAGTGATGGATTCTCATCATCATCGATCTGGAGGGGGAGGTCATCATCTTTCCTAGGGTCTGTGCCCTTATTTCATGGCTTCATATCATAATATAAATTGAAGATGTGCCCTATGATGATTTATCTTTGGAGGGGATGGAGTTTAATTTGATCAGAGTCATCCTCATCCTTTGTGGATTTCCCTCTTAGGTGAACATATTGGCACATCAACCTAATCCTTTCTAGATACTATGCATTACAGATCTTCATTAGCACCTCCCTAAAGTATTTTGCAAAAAATGCATAAGTGAGTTTAAGCTATCTAGATAGGTTTCCTTCTATGAGCACCAGGTGCACTACATATAAATGTTGCATGATGATGAAGGTCACCATTACAAACATGTGCTAGGGATCTCTTATGAGATGCATTGTTCTATCTTGAATGACTCAATGTATTGAGCACACCACCCAAGCACTTATGTCTTATATTTTTAGGAGAAAAAGGGTGGGTAGGTGAATTCTTGGTACTTTAGCATCAGCGAGTCCTTATGCACTAAGAAGACCCAAAGATTATCTTCATCACCATTAGTCACATCTATCTCCTCAATGATAATAAATATCAATATCAACCCCTAATTGAATGTCTCTCACAAACTATGACATTCCAGTGCATTATTCACCATCTCTTTTGTAACAAATTTTACATTGTTAAATTTGACACCTTACCTCATGTGATAGGTAATGCACAAGTAGGCCTTGTTGATATCCATCCATGATCACTAGGGCATAGCTTAGAGCTTACAAATTTCACCATATCCCTCATGTTAGGACCCTTATGTCTTTTATTGGGAATACAAATCCTCCCTTGTAATAACTAAGGAGTTTTTTAACCCTCTCTACTTCTACATCATTCTCCATCATTTGATGGATGTTTATGCTTGAGTTTGAGAGTTTGGTGATTCTAATAATTATGTGTAATGATATTTACATATGCCTCTTTATGAAGTATAAGTGATATCCATGAACATTTGAGATGAGGAATTACATGAGTTCCTCTAGCTTGTCAAAATATGGCAACTCATATAGTTGGGTTGCACCAATGTTTGCATGCTTGTATTAGATGGAGATGTTAAATAACACCATACCCACATCTATATTTAATCTTGTGTCAACCACCCAGTATTGGTTGAGATCTTGTGCATTTATCAACATATGGTGGTTATATTATTTCAACCTACAAGTGTGTGCAAAAGACACCCAAGTATCCCCTACTAAGACCTTAGGGGGAAACTACATTTCTCTATAAGACACCTTGGAAAGCACCTTTGGGTCAACCTCAATGATGATAACCCCTTCAATAAGCTATGAATTCTTCTTTAAAGTGGATATCTCTTCTATCATTTGTGCCCTCTTTACATCCTTCTGCACCTGTGATGGACCAAAACTCATTCATTTCTTTCCTATTCTAAACTAGCTAGTGTTGAAGTGTGGCTTGTTGATCTTACCAAAAATTGTAATTTTTCTTGGTGCTTCCTCATAGTTTTGGGGTCTATGAAAGTGAACTTATGCTCTCAATATTCATTAATTATTAATGGTGGCCTTGATGTCACTTAGACTTTCTCCTTCCTAGTTATCTGGTCATTCTCTATCCACATGTGTCTATTTCAATCTCAAATGAAATGCAATCTCATTCCCTATTCACTTATTTTAATTTGGTAGTTATGAGTGTACAAGGTTTCACTATGGTAATTGTTTCTCACTCTATCTCTAGTTTGGATTTGGTTTTACTCTATATTTTGGGTTCAAATTCACTTAAGGTTTGTAACCTAAACTAGTGTGTCATCGGCATATTTATACCTTAAATTTAGATACCATATTAATTATAGGTGAGTAATGGCATGGTGGTGCTTGGATTATTGAAATTTTCTAAAACCTATGAAATACAATAAAATCCACCACTACATTCACATTTATTTGTGTTTCCATCATCACTACATAAAATTTTTTAATAACCTTTTTATTTGGTGAAGTGATAGGTGTTTTCAAATAGTCACTTCCCACCTACCATTGGGTGGATGATAGCTTATCTGGATGATCTTCCTCCTAAATTTAATTCTCCTTAGCATGAACTTCACCCTTCTTATGGAAAGCTGGGTGAAATGCTTCACATTTTTATGATTCAGCCTCTTTGGTTTCATCTCCTTTTACTAATGTGCTTATTTTCAATCATGCTTCTATTCCTTGTGATTTTTAACTCCTACCTTGGCCTATCCTACCCCATATAAATTCTTGTGCTAGTCCTTTGGTTATTAATTATCCTATTTTTATGGTTGGTATATGATTATCTTATGTGCCTCCTTTTTTTCTCTTTTTTACTAACATTTTATGCACCTCCCTTTGTTACTTGGTACTCATATTTTTTCAAGTCTAGAAAACTCCACACACCTAAAAACTTAAGTGTCTAGCCTCAGGAATTTAAAAATCACCCTAATTGACTCAATTGAATGGATTTATGTGTGTAAGTGCTAAAATTTTCTCTTACAAGCCTAAAATTGCTTTTTTTATTCATCTAATACCCACACAACATAAAATAACAAAAACATAAGGAAATGTTTGGCTTGTGCCAAAAAAAATTGGTCAGCACAACACAACTAAATTGTGACTAGGAATTTAGTGTTTTTATGGAAAAATTTTCATCCTATTACCTATAAGGCTTTAGTTGGTTGCCATTAAAATTCCCAAGGATAATTTAACTTGACAATGTGTGAAGCTTGCATGCACCAGTCTCTAATATGCTATAGATGACATAAGGGTCCATCCACCTAATCTATAACTTGTTCAAGTGCTTTAGGTACTTGGAGTCATAGAGTAAGACCAGTGATCCTTCAATAAGTACCTTGTGCTTAATATTCCTATCATGCCACAACTTATAGAGTGCCATCTCTATTTGTTGGCTCCATCTTATTTGGGCACACATCTCATCCAAGTAATTCAAGTCTTCCAATTATGCACTCAAGGACTCTTGGTCATCCAAATAACTAATGCATGTAATGAGAAATGAGGGCAATATGAACTCCATGGGTAAAATGGCCTCTGTGACAAACACTAGTTGGAATGGTTTAGCCTTGTTCATGCACTTATAAGTTATGTGATATACCCATAGTACTATTGACACATGATCATCCCAGTCTTTGAAACCAACATCACATATCTTAATGAGGCATGCCCTTATTATCTTATTAAACACCTCAAATGTGCCATTTACTTAGGGATGATAAGGGGTTATCTTATGGTGCACCTTAATGTATTTGATCAATAGGATGTGCATGATTTATTTGATGAAGTGTGTGCCTTTATCACTAGTCAAATTGAGTGGGTACCCACAATGACTTATGATGTTTTCTTAGATAAACTTTATGGTAGTGGTGGTTATATAGTATTTATTTGGTACTACCTCATCCCACTTGGTGAAATAGTCTATGGCCACTATAATGTATCTTGTGCTTATGCACCTTACTACAAGAGTGATCAGCCCAATAAAGTCAATGGCCCATTTTTAAAATGTCATCTATTAAAGAATGGGAATGAGGGTCATATCATCCTTATAGTTGGGATTTCCTATGTTATAGTAGACATCACATGCCTTGGCACAATATTTTGCATCTTAGAACATACTTGGCCACCATAACCCTGATTGCAACACTTTTTACAATGTTTCATCTCTATTTCAATGACCTCATGCTATCAGCTCATGCACTTCTCATAAGATGTAGTATATTTCATATTATAAGACACATCAACATAGGAATTCATCTCAACTCAATTTTTATAGTTCCCCACTAATCAACTAAAAATGAGTGGCATGAATTATGAGCTACTTCTTTTTTATTGTTATATTTTGGGGCACTAACCTAGATGTTAAAAAAGTGGTGATATTTTCCAAGTCTTTGAGGATGCACTAGACTATGTAGAGTTGCATGTATGGCATGTCATCCTTAATAGGAACTACTATATCACTATATTTGATGTCCGAGAAATGTTCTAAGATTGAGTTCTATTTTCTAGGATTTATGATAATTGAGAACTAAAATTCTTAGAATATAAAAATTCATCTACAAATGCACCCATAGAAAATGGGCTTGTTTATGAGGTACGTAATTGACTCATGCTCAATGAATAAGATGAATGGGGTCACCAAAAAGTATTTATTAAATTTATATAGGGCATAAACCATGGTAATAATCTCACACTCAATTTTTGTATAGTTATGCTCTACTTGGATAAGTTTATTACTTACAAAGGAGATGGGACGATCCATTTTACCTTCACCAGGTTACACCAAAATGGCACAAATTATAAAGATAGATGCATCGACATGGACATGGAATGGATTCATCTAGTCAAGAAATTATAAAATAGGCATGGTAGCCAACTTGAGCTTCAGATTTTCAAAGGTATCCTCTTACACTGCACCCTAATAGAATGGGCCATCCTTACACAAACGCTCCTATAGCGATGTCGTAATCCTTGCATATCTCATTATAAACTTTATATATTAGCCACAATGGATAAGAAAGGCATGAACACATTTTTATATGGAAGGGGTATATATCTATAGGATAATTATGATATTCATAGGATCTATGAGCACACCATCTTTAAAAATGATGTGCCTGAGCAAGGTGCTAAAAGGTGTCATGAAGATGCACTTATTAAGGTTCAAGGATAAATATTACTATTTTCACCTATCAAACATGAGATGTAAGCTATCATAATGGTCCTTCACTAACCCATACATAGTCTAATTATCTAAATACACTTTGAGGCTTGTGAATGAAGTCCTTAAATATAGTGATCACCATTCTAGAGAACACAGATGGTGCATTCTTAAGTAAAAAATGAATTATTTTGTATGTGAAATAAACCCATTATATCTCAAAGGTTGTTATAGGTTTTTCCTCATTCTCAATTTGGACTTGATGTTATCCTAAGAATCCATTAGTGAAAGTGTATATTTTTGAGCCTATGATGCCATCCAAGACTTTGTCAGTGAATAGAGTTAGGAAGGGGTCAATGACATAAGTAGTGTTTAATAGTCTATAATAGATAAAAATATGGATACACCCATCCTTATTGATTTTAATAAAATTGGGGCTCACCCATTTATATTATTGTATAAGGTAGATGACACCTATGACCAACATTCCATCAATCTTTGTTTTAACCTTGGCACATAGATCGAGGTTCATTCTATAAGGTTACTTCTTGATAGTTATTATGTCATTGACTAGATTTATACTCATTTTTCTAAGGGATGGGTGGGTGTGCTTCATGTCTTAGTAATTTCAAGGGAATAAGTCTTGGAACTCTTTTAAGAGATCCATAATTTGTGCCAACTCTACGTCAAACCAATATGTGCCTAGAGTAGCCATATTTGGTTCCCCTTATAAGCTAATGTCTACCTTAGTAGTTTTGAGTGAAGTAATATAGGTCTAATTCCTCTCCTAATATAATTCCTCGACTTTCTTACTATCCTCAATTGTTTCTATGTGAAGATGAGTAGGGTCTTCCTCATCGAGGTCAATATCCTCCACTTGGCATACATGCTTCCTTTTACCTACCAGGTTTGTCTAGTTGTGCACCTTCTAGGTCTTAACCTCTTATTCACTTGAGTCACTATTGAGAATTTATTCCTTAAACAAGGTTGAGAGTGCTAACCCCTTTTCCTAAAAATGTCTTTTAGGTTCTCTTCTATGATTGTAATGTCATCAAACATTGCCCTGTGAACTATTGGTAGTGGCTTGATCAATGCCAGGTTCTATAAAGAAAATAAAAAGGTGTGCATGAAGCTCTCCTTAAATACATCCCAAATGGTTATCTAGTAATGTGTCTAAATGATAACATACCATACAAATGCCCATGTCTTCAAGGTCTTATAAAAGATGTGTACCTATAGGTTCTTAGGGACATTCTCACCATAGATAGTTCATGTTTATTCATATAAGAACACACGTGTTATAAGGTCAAAATCACTGGATTAAGTAGAAATGTCTAGGTCCTCATTTATTTTCTTGAATCTAGTGTAGATGGATGTTTTTACATCTTGCCAAGTTGGCAAGCTAGGCTTTTGTGCTACCCACCAATGAGTGGCAGTGTTCCTCAAAGTATACACTAGTGCACCTAGTCAATTTACCTCCTTTGGGATGCATGATTTGAGGCTACAAACATACTATTACATAGAATTTCTTCCCTCATATCTTTGGAGTTTCATAATTAAGTTTACCTTTACTTTGGTGAGATACTCCCTTCTTCCTATTGTAAAACACCCATCTTTTCAAAGTGCAATCAATCTAGATGCAACTAGTCCTCATAAGTTTTGACACCTTTTCACATACTAAATGACACCAATGACTAGTGGTTTTATAATATTCTTTGACCCAACAATCACAAATAATGTTGATGGTGTTTGAGGTTGACTATCCATCTTCCCAAGAATGTACTCCTTGATAATTGAGGTTTAGTGTCCTGATGCCTTGTATTGTAATAATATATATATGGCTGATATCATCCTCAAGAACACTCCTCTCTATATAGGGGGTCCTTGGTCACTTGAGAGGGGGATTAATACCCTCTCCTTTCCATTTTTAAAGGTCATATACCACCTTTTAAAACACATATCTACGTTGTTTACATAACACCATGGACTTCCCTGAAGTGACAAATAATTATTTTGTTCTACCAACTCAATGAATTAAAAGTTAGAATGGAACTTGGTACTCATGATATCTACAATGGTGCTCTTCAAAATTCTACTTGATTACACTCAGGGCTTATTAGCCATGAAAATCACATAAAAGGAAAGCCTTAAGGTTGGCCTCCCCATCTTCTCCCATGCATTCTTGGTCAAGATATTGACCTCATTACTTATGTCCACAAGGAGCTCACATAAAGTAATACATCAATGGTGGAATTCATAAGGAGTTCCTGATCATACTATGCATTATATGTATGACTCACATTTCATGCCCTTTCCATGTTTGGTGAGACAACTTCAACTAGATTTTACCCTACATGTTTTAAAAGTAAATTCTTCAAAAAGGGAAACATTCCTTTCATATATAGGAGGCATATGATCTATTTTAATTCTTGTATTTGAGCCTCTTGACTATATTTTTTCTTTTAAGAGGTTATAGCCTATGCCTATATGTCTTGTACCAATTAGAGCTCCCCTTATAGGTTTTAAATGATGTTCTTTGCCTATTACAATACATATTTCTAGCATGTAGGGTATAGGTAAGACAAAACTTTGGGTTTAGGCTATGTGATGTGCTTAGTGAAACTATATTCCCCTCTTCCAAGTGTAACTCAAGTGTTGGCACAATTGGTGGCTTGGTGGTGAATCCACTATGAGTAGTTTCCTGCACCTTGACTATTTTTGTATTGGTTAGTTTTGACTTTGGAGTCTATTTCTATGATTTTGGATCACACCTAATTATTCCTATACCCTTATCTATGTTAGGCCTACCTTGGGCCAAATTCTTATACAAGTCATGGCATTCCTCAATCTTATGGGTTCCTTGAAAATACCCATATGTTAGATATGTAAGGCAGTCACGTTGATAGTGTTCTATGGAACCATACTTATAACATGTGGGGTGGGAACCTTTTACCCCCACATCCTCCACCTTGCCCTTTAGAGCCTAATTACATTCCATAGCTCACATTCTATTATATATAACTCTCATTACCTTGATTATTTTACCCTCTAATAGCTATAGTTACTTGTCGTGCACCTCTCTCCACATTTTTGCACATCTCATCAATTACTTGACAATTAGATGTGGTATGAGTATAAGAATTGTATAAATAGAAATAAATATTTGTGTTAACCTTAATGGAACATTACAATAAAGGTAAGTTTCAAACATCATGCAGCTCATTACAAAAATCACAACTTAGAAGCAATGTGCACATATTCCTTCGAGGGTAGTTATTCCTATTATGGCCTTTCATTTCATAGTCAATGTACCATAACCCACGTCAAGAATATTGTGATGAACTAGCTATAATATTTTGTATTAGGAGGCCATGGATGTAATCTATGCTTCCATGAATGGGATAATCCTAATATCGATACTTTTGATTGTCTCAACCCTAAACATGGCTTTAAGCACTTTATGGGGGTTTGTGAATGTCTTCATCGAGAGTGATCTTTTGAATGACACTAAAAACCCTCTAATAAACCATTACACATGTTAGGATGGGTGAATGCCATAAAGAAGTTTGGAAATGAGAGTCTTAAACCTTACATTATATAGGTGCATGCTATTTGAGAGTCCTTGGTTAATTTCCTTGAACATGGTGATACTCTGTTATTTAAAATTTGGTATGTCAAATTATTTTAGGAGCGCTTCCTTCAAGGTGTCGTATTCAACCATAGTTTGGTTAGGATCAAATTTCCAATACCAGGTATGGACGAAATCTAGTAGAGTTATCATGAACTAGGTTACCTTGTGCTTTGATTGGGTTATTCCTCACATGTGCCATTGTAATTCATACTTTAGCACATGTTTTATGACATTATCCATGCCATAGTATTTGAGTAAGTGCATGGATATCTCATAGTATATTTTATATGGGGGTACAACTAGCATTTGAGGTATTTGTCCCCTAGCATCTATGTGGGTGGTGGTCCCCCAATGCCTCCAGCCACTAGGTTAGGCATTGGCCCCATTATTTTTTCTAGTGTTAAAGATGATGATGGCACTATATTATTGACTTTTAGCATTGGGCCACTTATTACAAGTTGTAAACCAGTTTATGTAGCTAATATTAGCTAAGTTGATATGCTTGCACTCACATTTTATTTTGGAAGGATAGCACCCAATGGTCTAGAGGTAACCTTG
The DNA here is from genome assembly GCA_037957365.1 of Torreya grandis. Lineage (NCBI taxonomy): Eukaryota > Viridiplantae > Streptophyta > Pinopsida > Cupressales > Taxaceae > Torreya > Torreya grandis. Next base: position 1,638,738 of record JARHVA010003153.1, on the reverse strand, counting down.
ATCAACACTTCATATAGAATAACTTATTCAATAACAAAATTATACTCTAAATCTACAAAACATCCAAATTTTATGTTGATAATAGGGTCAGTTATCACTCTTCTTTATTCATGTGGGAGATCCAGTGCTACAGATTTAAAGGGGGTAGGTGCATCTGATGCATCTTTAATTATCAAATTCTATAGGAACCTAATACATTCCACACTTGTCAATTATTGAGATCGATATATGGATTCATTATTTATCTCCTCCTCACACTATTACAATTCAAGAGATCCTTCCCCATGCCCTTCCTGCTCACTATAGGTTCTCTAAACACTTCTAGGTTCTAGATCATCCATTAACCTATAACTTTTATTATTAAAAGTCTATCTACTAAGCTCTTATGTGTCAATATGCTTGTCCCCTTCCATTGCACTTCACCTACACATCCCATTCTCCCCTTGGTGTTGCTCATATGTGAAAAGATTTTAGCCTTACATTTTCAAAGTTCTAAAGCCATAATACACCATTAGTTTCTTTAGTTTCATGCCAAAATATTTTATGAAGATGCCTCTAGGTTTTCATAAACATTGATACTCTTATTATTTAGGATAAGGGTATGTTGAAACAATGAACTCATGTATATTACTATTTAACACTCCTTACCATCATTTGTAAACTACTCTAGTCCAAGTGGTGTCTAGAGTCTTAAGTATCTCTAAGTGTTATTTTTTCCACTCAAGGCACTATACATATATTAATCTTATATGGGTTGCATATGTAGCTAACCACTACTACACATGCTTAGACAATTCACAAAATAATAGCTCATATAGAACATCATATAAGTTATTATAGACCCACTTTTGTGGCTTTTATCCCTTACATGTTAGATGTTTTAGCACAAAGCCATCTTTCACCTATTTTATCCAATTCTTGATGTTATCAATTGAGAGTTAGAGCATTATTATATTGCACCATTATAGAAACAAATTTTTTACATGGGTCCTGGTAATAAAACTAAAATGTTGTAGAAGGGGGGTTTAAATTCATCAATTTATGAACTCATTAGATTATCCAAGTTAGTTCTAGAATCATTATAACTAGGCACAAATGAATTATATTCCCATAACACTCAAAATTTATCACTCAACTTTGTTAGTATCAATTCACATAAGGTACAAGCCTTATGCACTCACCTGAAGTGCAATAGAGAAAAAACTAGGCCCCACATTGGGATAGTTGTGCCATGGCACAAGTTTTCACTTATAGGACTTGGTCATTAAGGGAAGGCTTGTGGTAGATTCATTGGTGTAACCTTTTATAGGCTAATCTTGATGGTCTATAGGTGAAAGCTTATTTAGGGAGCTAGTTCTGATTATTAGGGTGCATGCATATATTAGGTTGGTTTTATAGTCTCAAGGGTGCAAGCCTTTGTATCACTAAGTCTAACATCATATAGGCACTAGATGATTTAAGGGGATGCCTTAGATAAAGTGTTCATGCTTAGGCTAGGTGATTCTTAGCAAGGGTACCAAAGCTTTAATGCATGAATCTCTTATACTCGAAATATTTTAATAGAGTATATGATATCATAAACTAATAAAGGGATGCTATTAATGAATTAGAATAAAAATTTACTTACACATAACATTCATATATTGAAATTATACCATTATAACCATTCCATTTATTATGCATTTAAAGGACATTAACTATACACATAACAAGATCAAAATCAATTAGATGTAACACCTTTCATCATTAATGAAAATTTAAATATAGAGAATAGTCCATAACATGTAAAAATAGAGTATATGCCTAAATGATGTAATGATCCAAAAACTCACAGGTGATCTTGGGTGATAAAATTGGAGACTTAATGACATCCATGCTCTATCTAATGCTAATGGTGGAAATAATCATGAAAATTAATTTTCTAGAGCTTCACTAAATTAAATCATGTCCCCTCTTGCTAACTAGTTTGAGCTTGCTTTTATAGGCTACCTGAGCAACTTATACTAGGGTGGAGCTTTACACATTTAGTGTCAATCTAGAAATTTATCAATCATTCCACTGACTTCATTACCTTGTAACCTTTTTACTACCATCACCATGTGTAACCACTTCTTAAATATGCCAAAGAAATCATTGAATTAGTTAGCCACCTACCAACTGGCATAAGGTGTGTATCAATTCCTCCAACTAGCACAAAATACTTCAACAAAATTCATCATCCAAGTGATTTCCTCATGCTGAGATGTCTATCAAGTAGGTGAATATCCAATACTTAATGAAATAGGGTCCCAATATGAACCTCTATGCCATTTACCAAGAGTGAATGAAAGATATTTGAGGTTTTATCATTGATGTCAATAGAGTGTTGTAATTGATATCATAATAATGTTGTTTATGGTCATTGATGTCAATTTTATTTATGTCAAAGATAATGATGTCATGAGGTCCCTATTAAAGGATGGCATGAAGAGACCTTATGAGAAGGTGTGAGCATATTAACTTAGAAGAGTGTAGTGATGAGAAGAAGATAGTGAGTGTGGTCATGGTTTGTATGAAGATATACATGCCATTATTTGAGAAATATGACTTGAAAATCCTAGTAATGGTTTGAATATGCCAAGAGTAATATCTTTAGGTACAATTTAGAATGATGATATAGATCAGCATATGGACAATATGCTATAAGAGAATGAGAAGTCTAGTCATGTTGATATGAAGGTACAGATCTAGAGCATAGTCAAGATTATCTCATGAAGGTATAGAGAATTGATAGGTCAAGATAAAGAGTTATGAAGCATTTTTAGATGTGTGTTAAGGTTTCCCAAGCATTTTGATGAAGTCAAAAATGTTGTCTTGAAGGAAAAACATGAAAATTGGTTTTGAGGTCTACACTTAGACTTAGTCTTTGAATTATGCCTTGCCTATTGAGGCATGAGATCAATTTTACAAGTAAATATTGTAAAGGTGAGTATGGATAAAAATTTTAAATGTTGTTTTAAGTGTGTTCATGTTGTATGAAGTTATGATTTGAAGAAGAAAGCATGAAATAATGTTTTGATGTCTCTAGATTATGTAGATTATAATTTTCCAAGCATGAGAGACATTTTTAATGCTTGTTGTCATGTGTGACTATTACATGGGAAGCTAAACTCATAATAAGAGATGAAAAAGGGTCATATAAATGATTTATAAGCATTAGGAATTGGTTTAGGGGTAGATCTTTATGAACAAACATTAAAAATGGAAGCATGTATAAAACCATCATAGTGACTTTATATGGAATATCTTGATGGAAATGGATAATAATGGATTATATGACCTATTTTTATGATTGGAGCATGTATTTGAATCTCTTAGGTACCTCCATGTGGTATTGGTTTGTCATGTGAGTGAGTAGACCCTATAAAAAAGGCCTTGTTTCTCAAAAGTTTATTATATCAGGCAGAGTTGATCGAGTCAAAGTTGATAAATGGATGGAGGTTAAATATTTATACTTATATCTTATGTACAAGGTGGTTTTTGTGTATGTTACATACCTAAAATTTGATAAAATGGTCATGTAAGTTGAAATATCACTAAAAGGCCATATTATGTAGACAGTGAGAAAAACCAGGTAGAAGTGAGAATGAGATTAGGGATATGTTATCATGGATTAGGGATGGATAAAATTACATGGAAAGGTTTTTTAAGATCTATAATAAATTTTCATGTTTTATATAGGCTTTAAATGTTAGTGTATACATTGAAAATATTTCTCATAAGTTGCCCTGTCTACTACAAATGAGATAATGAAGGTGTAAGGTTATGAGATTGGTTTGCAAGACTAATATTGTCATAAGACCATGTTATATATATATATATATATATATATATATATATATATATATATAATATTTGTTTAAATATATTATAATATCATCCACATGTATCACAATTCCTTGAAAATATCTATATTAGTGTTGAAAGTCATTATCACCATGACTGTGTTTGAAGGTAAACTGACAGATCTAAGTAAGCAAGTGATAGTGGTGAGTTGGAGGATATATTACATTATATTAATTATCATATTCATATGATTTTGTTTTTTTGGACATTTATGACTTATACATTCTTTGTATAAGGTTTGAGAGTTATTTTAAGAGGTTGAAACATCAAATCCAAAATGGCTTATCTAGCTGAGTAAGGACTGTAAGAGAGAAGGTCAACAAATTGGTTTGAAAGACCAATAGTTTCCACTATAAATTGTGATATATATTGGAATATGTTATATAGGTCACATATTAACTATTAATGTGCATAAAAAGTCTTGGAAGTGTCCTTATAGGAGCTGATAACAACATTCATCAAGATTATGTTTTTAAAGATTCTGGTAGTTTTCTATATGTTAATGAAATTGGTGTTACAGAGTCATTATTCATAGTTTTATAGATATTAAATCATGTTATTATTTTTTAAATATATAATTTTATCATTTTTATACATTAATAGTGATGGGAAGTTCCATTTCAAGTGTTGGAGGTGTAAGTATGCATGACTAGTTTTTAAGGTGTATTGGCAGACTTGAGTAAGTTGAGTGAAGACTTATTCCTAAACCATTATGTCTTGAGAATATATATATATATATATATATATATATATATATATATATATATATATATATATATATATATATATATATATATATATATATATATATATATATATATATATATATATATATATATATATATATATAATGTGTTGATGTTATATATATTTAATGGGAACTTATACATGAATCTAGAGTTTTGGAAAGTTCCATTACAAGTGATAAAAGTCTAATCCCTCATGATTATTTTTTGAGGAATTTTGGGATTTCTGGGTAGTCAAGTTGTAGAGATGAGTTATTCATCATTTATATTGAGTAAGTATTTATAATGAATTTTGTGATGACCATAAGGTCATAAATATTATAATCATATGTAAATTGTGTCATGTTTAGGATACTTGAGGGTGCTTGAGCTTCATTTTGGATGGTAGACTTTTTGAGGTCATAGACCTAAGAAGGGAAGATGATCCTAAGAGTGATATAAAGGTATTAATTTAAGATGAAGGGATATACATACATGGAATAAGTAATAATAGGACTTGTAAAATATTTATAAATGGTTCCTTAGTGTTAGAGAAGTATATGTGGGCCCATGAAGACCAATCTATAGTGAAAAAGGCATACCTAATGCAATTAGGCCTAATGAAGTCCTAATGAGATATAACATGTTGTAATATTTCTTGGATGACCTATATGGGTGTGTGTGGAATTATAATATAATATATGAATGTATTTTTAAATATAATGGCTGATCATGACTTTAATTAAATCAAATAGGCTTGTATATAAGCAAGTCCTAATTGATTATTTGAGAGTTGTGTGTGAGAAGTGAAGAGACCTATGAGAAAATAAGATGGTAGATTATGAAGGAGAAGGAGGTCTTGTAGATAATCTGAAGAAGGGAGAAATACTATGATAAAAATACAATATATTTTATGCATGTGGATGTCAAGGTCAATTGACCTAATAAGCCTAGTAACAGGCATATTGAGCGAGCAATCCTAAGAGGTAGATTTGAGAGAGATACACTAAAAGAGGGCAGGATAGAGATGATAAAAAGAGAAAAAGAAGGCCATCATTAGTTGTTGATAATCATCAAGGAAAATGTGGACAAATAATTAGTGTCTAAGTGGGTGTTGAGTCATCATAAGTTTTTATTGAGTGGGTTCTTGATCAATAAGGGGGTTGGTGCCTCCTAGCAAGTTGGTGCTTGATAAATCCAAGTGGGTACTTGGTGAATTAGGGGTTGGTTATCCTTTCTAGGTTGGTGCTCAACTAAAGATTGATTCATTTATTTATAGGACTATTTATCCAAGATTTTTTTTAGTGGATTTTATCCCCCATGAGGGTTTCCCACCTACATCTAGTGTTATTGTGTTGTATGCTCATGTGTAAGGTTGCTATGTTGCTTTTATGGTTTGACATCTTAAATAAAGATTCCTCAATGAATGGTTAATAAGGATTAAATGATTTTTTTAAGAGCTCATTGATTCACTACCCTCTCAATGATTATCCTTCTAATAAGATTAATTAGATAAACTACATAGCATTTGGGAGAAAGACTAAATCAAAATCACATTTCCTTCTTTTGGGGGTTCTTGTCTCCCTCCCTTCATTCCAATTATGTTATATATTTAGGAAAAAGGGCCTTAATTGGTAATCCCTCTCTTGGTCATGAATAAAATATTCCAAGATTAAACTTTTTAACCTCTTAAGATAATTCAAAGAACTATTTTTAGACTCACTGATACATGTTTAGTGTGTTTTTTTTAGTTTTATTTGCACATGTGGTAGTGTTTTCTCCCTTGGTAGGTCCTAACCTCACCTAGTTACTAGTATATCATCTTATGTATGTCATTTACAATGTTTGAAGATTAAGTTTCTAAGCTTGTATTGGAGATATTGACTAGTTAGTGCCTTGAATTAGGCCTTCCATCATTACCCTCATGCTTTGATCACTTGGTGAAACCTTTATGTGAAGCACTTTTGCATAGGAGTCCTTAGAGTCATAAGATTAAGTGATTTTCATTTCTTATTAGTGTTAGTTTAGGTCGAAATTAAGTGGATAAAAATATAGGTGCATCACCATCCCTTTGATTAGATTTTTTAATGTACCTTTTATCCCTTTTCACCTCAACAATAGTAGGTTTTAGTGAATTGAGCTAAAGTGATGTGCCAGGGGAGATAAACCCATAATATAGATGTTTGGTCTAGCTATAGGTAACCTACAACCTTTAGGCCATTCCATTGTTTATCCAAGTTTGAAGAACTAAACACTCTCCTTCAAAAAGGTGTAACTTGGGTTGCTAAAAGTTTTGGTATGCCCAGTGGGACAAATTCAAGTTAGGAATGTTCACATCAACATCTTGGTCTTCACAAGGAGTTTCAAACATTTATTTGGTCATCATTTTAGAAGTATGAGTAGTTCTTGTTCATAAGTTCTTTGATATTCATGTTCATTGTATTTAGTTATGGATGCATATGGGGAAATTTTTTATCACATACCTCCTTATCAATAGCCTTATGACTCATATCAAACTTATTATGAAACCTATCAACACTACATTCAACCTGATCAATAATATGAGAGCCCTTATCATCATCCCTATGATCCTTTTCAATACCAAAGACACACATATAACCCTCCTTGTGAAACTCATTTACCTCCTTGGAATCCTACTTATCAACCTAATTAGTTATTGCAATCTCGTGATGTTCTTGATTAACCCAACCATGTTCCAAGACAATCCATATCAAGTCTTAAAAATATCTTATTAGGATATGGAAAGCACATGGTGATAATTTAGACCATGAAAAGATATGGACATGAAATCCCTAGGAATGAGATTGAAAACATGAAGAATTTACTACACCAAGCTAAAGAAGAGTGTGCATTTTTCATAAGATAAGGTCACTTAAAGGTCAATAGTGACATGTTGGATATAGGGGGTTTTACTTTTAAAGATTGAAGAGAATTTATTAGTATACAAGGGGAAATAAGTCTAATATTACTAGAAGCATATTCCCTCCATTCCACATTAGTCTTCCATTGAACTACCCTTTCCCCCTCAAGAGTGTCAAATAAATGTGTGTCATAGCCCTCAAAGTTCCTCTCAAACCTTGCACACTTTTCTTACTTTGAGGTCTATCCAAGAGGGAGTTCAAAGGAAATGAGAAGTGTGTCTTGATAATTTTGAGTTCCATGTTTCATAGTAGATTATGCAACAACCTTCATCTTTTGATTAGTAAGAAGAGATATCCAATGAGATGTTGCTAGACTTTGAGGCTCACCTTGATAAATAAATTGAGCTTATAAACTAACTCCTTTATCAGTTAGTATCAGTTATAAAATCAATCCCATCCCATCAAGAGGTGCCTTAAATCATGCCCAAAGATGAAATACATACAATGCAAGAGGCACATAAACCCAACTTTACAACTTGGAAACAAATATAATAGTTATGGGAGATAGAAGAATAGTCAAGTATAAGCCCAAGTGTCAAAGTGGAAAGCAAGCATGAGATCATTTAGCCCCCACCCCTCCCTCCTCAAAATCCCAAGGCCTTACCCACATGGAATTATATTAAATAAAATATGTAGTAGAGAGATGAAATGATGGATGTAAAAGATGAATAGCTGAGTAAGGATAAAGAAACATCAATGACAACACCATTAGATTTGACTCATCTTCTTGAGCATTTTCAAGGGTCCACCATGCCAATCCTTGAGAAGGATCCTCTCCTTTGTGAGGCAAAGGAATAATAAAATAAGGTGATAGAGGATGAGAGTGACTTGAGTGAACAAGAAGAGGAAATCACCATTGGGACACCCCTTGGAAAGGATAAGTATGAATCAGTCTTCTATGATGCAAAAGAAGATGAACTCCAAGAGGTTACTAGGATGCAAGATGAGATGCAAGTAGAAGATGAAGCACAAGAGAAATAGGTTATAGTTGAGCAATAAAAATATGTTTCTAAAGACTTAATTGGTCACATGGTAGCTACCATTCATCATGTTAGTCTACAAGAACTTGAAACAATGGTAGAAGACAAGTGCAAACCAACCAATGAAGATGTTGGACAAGGTGACTTTGAGAGCATGCAAGATCATCATGTTTTTGTTAAGGATGAAGAGATTTCAAATGAATAATTAAATATAAAATAAAATGACTTACAACCCCATGATAATGTTCAAGAAGGTGACATTTTAAACTGTGATGTGTTTGCTCCTACATCTTTTACTATTCAAATTAAAGAGAGTTCAACCACACTTGAGTTAGGTGAGCACTAATCAAAGGACTTATTTGAGATTTTCAACTTAGGTTAATATTTACTTAAAGGTTATTTAATTTATATTGAGATAAGTAGTTTCATCAAGAAAAAATGAGGAAACCTTTTAAGCACACCATTCTTAGAAGTTATCTTATTAGGAGATGACTTCTTTGAGCTTTTCAAGTAAATTTATCAACTCCTTACCCCATTTGCAGATGTTTCTTCACTCTTGAAAGGTGGAACTACTCTCAAGTGGTCTCAATAAGTCATGAAATTATATGCACCTATATTATAATCCAACCTTGTAGCTATAACACAAGGGCAACCTCAAATTGACCAACATGACCATCAACAACTTATGATTGAGGAAAAATTGACATTATTGATGCAAGAAAGATAGATATGGGAGGAGTATGATTGGGTGTTGGACTCACATGTACAACCCAAGAATATAGAGATGGAATCAAAAATATCATCTACTTCACTAAAAGGCCATGAACATGTTAATGCTCCTATCTACAAGTGGGAGCTATCAAGATGTGGGAACCAAACTTCATGGTGTCATAGTGGTCAATCAAGTTTTTCATTTTACCCTAGAGGAATTAATTTGATCTCAAGTTAGTTGTTTTAGTTTTTTTTTGTCTTATTTTAATAAATGGTCAACACTAGTATAATTTTTGGACTTATTGTTTTTTTGTCTTGTTGTTGTTGTTTTCCTTAGGTTAGGTGTGTTTGCTTAGATTTAAATGTGTTTCTTTAGTTTTTTCTATTGAATCTTATTAGTTATTACAATCATGAGGTGTCATAAGTGCTAATTGTTTTTTAGTCTAAGAGGGTATTCATAAAAACCATGTTATCATGTTTAAAGACTGTTATTATCATAAAAAGTTAGTAGGTTCCCTTGACCAGAGGCTTGTCAACCCTTGTGAGTCACCAAAAATGTTGGAAATTCAGACTCCCAAGGCCAAATTCTAACCCTTATAACCAAATTATTTTATTTTTAGGAAATTATGTACTTATTAAGGTATGATAAGATCAATTGGATACATTTCACATCAGTTTCATCATACCTCTCAAGTGATTTTGGTAGTTTTAGTGCCAAAAAAGCATGTTTTGAGGCCATATATATGATTATCAAGGTAAAATTAAGCTTTAGGCATATTCAAGACTATATTTTTCCATGAAAATTTCAAAAAAGTGACTTGGAGGAGGTTTTGGGTCTTAAAATAAAGAAAACTATTTTTGTCAAGATCTAGGAAGCACAATTGATTACCATGCAACTAAACATGCGAAAATATCCAAAATCAATAAGTAACTAGAATAAAAAACAACACAGAATATGAGAGACAATACCCAATTGTATTAATAATCTTCTAGAAGGAAATACAACAAAGAAGATGCCACCATCTTATTCATTACACACCTCTAGGGCTCACACACCTCTAGGGCATAAACAGTAAATCTCTTCAAGAGCTCACTCTCTCTCTTACGGTCCCAACACACAACTCAAACATAGAGTTGGTGTTCACCTCCAACTAATTGGTAGCCACTACTACCAGTACATTGAGTATACAAACATACTCAATCGAGTACACAACGTACTAGCACACCTTTTACAATACAACCCATGAGTCTATTATATAGATCTCATGCAAATAATAATTAGACATCCAATTACAATAATTAGATCTGTAGCTCAAGTCTAAAATTGGCCTTTGATATGCAAACAACCGGTTCGTTAACTAACTGCCTGTGAACAAGCAGTTTTGGAACCGCACAGGCGACCGACGTCGGTTGCTCTTCTCACTATATATGACTGACGTCGGCTCCACTAAACCACTTTCCAATGCTTCCTTCCCAGATTGACTACAAACTTTTTGACATCATCCACTACTTGGGAAAACTCAGGGAGTACACATATACTCAACCTCATCATGTGATTGGGGACCCTGTTCTATGAACTATCCATCCATAGGTGTGCTGCCTGGTTCTGCATCCTACACTACCTTCACACAATCATCCTGTGACAACATCAACTTGTGATCTCCCTGTCTCTAGGATTACTCATGCGAAAGAATTTTGCTACTCCCAAATCCTTCATGGAAAACCACTGAACTAACCTTACCTTTAGCTTAGCAAAACCCTATATGTACAAACCTAATACAATCATACCATCCACATATAGTGAAATGTCCCTTTCTTAGGGTCTCCCTTTTTTTTACAAAGCTTTGATACCACTGCAATATCCCCTGCCAATAGGGGATATAGAAAAACAAAATCTCTGAGTTGCTTTTCTGAGTATTCTGATTTTTTGTATAAAATAAGAACAAATTGTGATTTTTGCAAGATAAATTTAAAATAGATAAATAAATCATAGTATAGTCTCTTATTTATTCTCTCAGACTATTAAAATAGATGTCCTCTATCATTCATATAAAATAATATTAAAATATGATCTTAAAAACTTGGGCTTTTACAAATCTAAAAATAAACTCTAAATCTGGAACTGCTCGGGTCACTGTGTCAACACACAGTCACCAACGTTGGTTATTATGCCATCATCGGTCGATATTCTGCCAATGCCAGTCGATGTTAGTTGGCTATTCTGCCAACATTGGTCTATAGTCAGCCGATGTCAGTCTCTGTCAACCTCTACCTGTCAATGTTAGTCTCTGCGCAGATCTATATGGATCTGTATGGACTTTGTATGGCTGCCAATATAACACACCCTATTTATTGGACCCCTGATCTCAAGATATATGACTCTAATATAGAAGATCTCTATCTATATTACTTATTGAATCAAAAACCTAATAAAATAAATACCTAGAAAGCTCAATGACAACTTTTGTATGAAGTTACCTCTCAAATCTGTAAACCTTTGTGATAACTTTTATATCAAGCTATCTCTCAAATCGGTAATAGATCAACTGATATTTCATAGCCTCTAAATTGCACACACTGAAGAGTGGATGTTCTCTAATGCAGATGGAATCTTGGAACCCTTGGCTCAGTCTTCTTAGAAGAGTTCTTCAATATCAAAATCAATAATCAATTCATAATCAATAATGGCCTCCATGAGAAACCCTTATACCCTAAAAATGATGTGCTTGCCCTAATTAGGGTTTCTTAAATTAGAATTAGGTTTTCTTAATTAAAAATAGGCTAAATAATTAATATTTGATTAAATCAATCAAATATTAATATCTCCCTCAATACATGTCAGATCCTCAAATCGTTCAAAGCTGGTAAACCCTGGAGTGATTTCACACATGATCATACCATAAGAGGGATGCCCCGCTGAATGCTAACATTCCCTATATAATAGGAGCTCAGACAAACATGTCTGAAAGATCCCAAATGAAATCCAACTATATAAATTTTGCTAATCGAAGCCAAGCCAAGCTCCATCATGACCCCTTATGCAACCTCTCAGCCTACGAGGGTCGCATAATAGGCTAATCATCAAGTCTGTTAATGTCCAGTAAAAAAGGGGACATGACAATCTGCCCCTCCTGAAATTTCTTGTCCCTAATCAATCTCAGAACAAGGAACCACTCGATCCACCTGGATCCCAAATGTAATTATGCTCTGCACTATTGTTAATCAATGCAAGTTCCTACAATATCCTCTGTAGTATAACCAAGAGGAATCCATAATCAAACTAGTGAATGCAACTCAACCAATCTCTAAAATCACAACTGCCCTAGATGTGTCCCCTTCAAATAGGGAATATAGAAAGACAAAAGCTCTGATACCACTGTAATGTCCCTTTCTTAGGGTCTCCTTTTTTTTTAACAAAGCTCTGATACCACTGTAATGTCCCTTTCTTAGGGGCTCCTTTTTTTTGAACAAAAGCTCTGATACCACTGTAATGTCCCCAATCAAATAGGGAATATATCAAGACAAAAGCTCTGATACCACTATAAAAATGGCACAGCCAACGGTACCATACTGTCATATGTGTGAGAAGAATCAATCTGGAAACTCAACTCTACTGGTATCCCAAACTCATCAGGACCAAGTACTCCCAAATCCTGGACATGTGTGTTAGCCCCAACAACATGTTCCTCAGAAACAACTACAGGAATGTACTCACCACCAACACTTAGTGTACTAACCTCTAAGTACACCTCCACACTCTAAATGCCAGCATTGGACTCATCCTCATCTAACTCTGAAGAAGCTACTACTAAAACTATCTCATCATCACAATCTCCAGCTCCCTCATCCTCTGCAACTAACTGAGAGTCCAAATCCCCATGACTAAGCTCATCCACATGTCTCTCAAAATCTAAGTGAGCCACCTTCATTGCCTCTATCTTAGGCTCTGAAGCCTCTACCTCTAACTCCTCAGAACTATCTCACTGTTCAAAATCTTTTGATTTCAAATCCTCACAATATGCCCATATTACACGATATGCCTTGCCCTTAGGCCCCAAATGAAAATTGTGATTGGCATCATATGGACATTTTCAGTATAAGCAAAGCTTTTTCTTGGACCCTTTAACAATAGATGCCATACGCCATACTAATTTGGCTTCAAATGTAGGATCTGAAAGAATTTCATTCATCCTCTTTTGGGTTTCAGCCAACATATTCAAACTTTGTTTCAGCTTCCTCATATCCTTGTCTCACTGTTCCTGATTACTTGAAATGCCCATGATTACTTTGCTGGTTCAATGACCAATCTACCCAATAGGATGGCAGAATTTAGCTTTGATCTACCCAAACTACCCAATAGGATGGCAAGAATTTGGCTCTGATACCACTGTAATATCCCCTTCAAATAGGGAATATAGAAAGACAAAAGCTCTGATACCACTGTAATGTCCCTTTCTTAGGGTCTCCTTTTTTTTAACAAAGCTCTGATACCACTGTAATGTCCCTTTCTTAAGGGCTCCTTTTTTTTGAACAAAAGCTCTGATACCACTATAATGTCCCCAATTAAATAGGGAATATAGCAAGACAAAAGCTCTGATACCACTGTAATTTCCCTTTCTTAGGGTCTCCTTTTTTTTAACAAAGCTCTGATACCACTATAATATCCCCTACCAATAGGGAATATAGAAAGACAAAAGCTCTGAATTGCTTTTCTGAGTATTCTAATTTTTTGTATAAAATAAGAACAAATTGAGATTTTTGCAAAATAAATTCAAAATAGATAAATAAATCATAGTATAATCTCTTATTTATTTGCTCAGACTATTACAATAGATGTCCTCTGTCATGCATATAAAAGAATATTCAAATACGGTCTTAAAAACTTGGGCTTTTGTAAATCTAGAAATAAACTCTAAATCTGGAACTTCTTGGGTCGCTATGTCAACACATAGTCACCGACATTGGTTATTATGCTGTCATTGATCGATATTCTACTGATTCCAATTGATTTCAGTCGGTTATTCTACCGGCGTCGGTCTATAGTTGGCCAATGTCGGTCTCTGTCAGCCTCTACCTGCTGATGTCGGTCTTTGTTCGGATCTATACGGACTTCATACAGCCACCAATATAACACACCCTATTTTTTGGACTCCTGATCTCAAGATATATGACTCTAATATAGAAGATCTCTATCTATATAACTTATTGAATCAAAAACCTAATAAAATAAATACCTAGAAAGCTCTGTGAGAACTTCTGTATGAAGTTACCTCTCAAATCTGTAAACCTCTGTGATAAATTTTGTATGAAGCTATCTCTCAAATTGGCAATAGATCAACTGATATTTCATAGCCTCTAAATTGCACACACTGAAGAGTGGACATTCTCCAATGCAGATGGAATCCTAGAACCCTTGGCTCAGTCTTCTCAGAAGAATTCTTCAATATCAATATCAATAATCAATTCATAATCAATAATGGCCTCCATGAGAAACCCTTATACCCTCAAAAAGATGTGCTTGCCCTAATTAGGGTTTATTAAATTAGAATTAGGGTTTCTTAATTAAAAATAGGCTAAATAATTAATATTTTATTAAATCAATCAAATATTAATATCTCCCTCAATACATGTCAGATCCTCGAACCATCTGAAGTTGGTGAACCTGGGAGTGATTCCACACATGATCATGCCATAATAGGGATGCCCCGCTTAATGATAACATTCCCTATATAATAGGAGCTCAGACAAACATGTCTAAAAGAGCTCGAATGAAAGCCAACTATAGAAATTCTACTAATCGAATCCAAGCCAAGCTCCATCATGACCCCCAATCCATCCTCAGCCTACGAGGGTCACATAATAGGCTAGTCATCAAGTCTGTCGATGTCCACTAAAAAAGGGGACATGACATATAGTAATAGGATAATGTTGCAATCATCATCCAACCTGGTAATCCAAACACAATGGTTACACTGACATTGACTAAAGCCCTGCTTTGTCATCCACTTATCAAAACTTGTACCACTATCCTGTAGCTTCCTCAAGACCATATGACCTGGCCTTCCGTCTCATGTATCCATTCTCTCTATTCTTTAACTAAGGAATACATTCATCTTTCAGTGCTTTCTTTTGGATGGAAACCCTACCAAATCTCCCATTTGGTTCTACATCCTAGGAATCAAATTCCTCATTCATGCCATGCTCCCACTATTTCCTAGATCCTTCTTGCTCTGTAGTAAGCAATGAGTATAAAGAAGAGGAATAACGAATTTGAGGCTTACTTACCCTTTCAGTCCTCCATATGGGCATTTGAGACTCCTTGATAGCTTGCTATCTACCCAAAATCCATTCCAATGACCGACCTCGGTCACCACACGTCTGCATCTGACTGACGTTGGTTCCATGCGACTATCCAAGTCTCCAACGCCGGTTATCCCACCGATGTCGGTCTCCACCTGCTTGACACCACTAACTCCTTTGGTCTGCACATGATTGATGTCAGTACCTATCTATTTGATGCCGGTTCCTCCTGACTGATGCTGGTACTTGTGTTCACCTATGAGTGATGACTTTTTACCCATGAGCTTACTTTGAATCAAAACCCTATCTAAACTGCTTAGAGGTATCCATCCCCATCTACTGATCTCTATCCGTCATCTCCTCCAAGAACACCAAGGATTTACAATTCTTAAATTTGTCAAAGACATATAACTTCCTCTTAAGAACATGCATCTCCTTCTTGCTCATGTGACCAAGCCTACAAAGCCACGTCTTCGCAACAGAAGAAGAATTAGTAATACAAACAAGTAGATAAAGAGTACCTACTTTCTTACCACATGCTAATTCAAGTGCATCCCTGGTAACATTCTAAGAATCCACTATGAGAGTTCCTATGCATCTCTCATCACCTAAATTTCTTGAAGCAATTAGCCACATCTTCAAGACTGGGACCTGCATGACCTCCTTCAACACCCATGTGTTGGCTGCCTGTAATTTCAGTCGCACTTCCCCTTTGCCAATACTTTGACAATGCTCACCAACCCCTCTATTTCAGGTTGCATGGAAAGAGGCAATAGAATCTATAAACCAAGATTCTACTTTATCCAAGGAACATCCCAGACCATCCTATGCAACAACACCTGCAACATCTGCATCTTCAATTCCTTCATGCTGATCTGCTACCAACCAACAATATTTCTTTACCTACTCTTTCTTTCCATAACACCGTAATTGACCATTCGTGCCTTTGAATTCCTCCATTCTTAGTGTACTTTCTTCTACCATTTCTATACTCCCACTCAATTAGAAACCCCTAAGAGTGACTTGTAACCAAACACAAACCTGCTCCTTACAACCTTAGCTCTGATACCAACTATCAGGATCTAGGAAGCATAATTCATTACCATGCAACTAAACATGCAGAAATATCCAGAAGCAATAAGTAACTAGAATAAAAAACAACATAGAATATTAGAGACAATACCCAATTTTATTAATACTCTTCCAGAAGGAAATACAACAAAGAAGATGCCACAGTCTTCTTCCTTACACACCTCTAGGGATCACACACCTCTAGGGCATAAATAGTAAATCTCTTCAAGAGCTCACTCTCTCTCTTACAGTCCCAACACACAACTCAAATGTAGAGTTGGTGTTCACCTCCAACCAATCAGTATCCACTACTACTAATACACCGAGTATACACACATACTCAACTGAGTACATAACGTACTCCAAGTAGATTTCCCATGAACTTGCAACAACTTGCAACTCAAATGATCTTACTATTGGAAGGATCTACCTTGCCTTCCTGTATGCTCTATAACTGAGTACACACCGTACTCCAAGTAAATGTCTCCTGATCTTGCTACCTATTGTGTTTCTGTCACCTTGATCCTGCTACCACCTGCATATCTCCTTTGACCTCGCACACACACACACACTCCTATAAATCAATGATCTTACTTACACATGTAGATCTCCAAACATGGCCTTGCACACCTGCCGACCAAGATCCTACACACATGAAGAACCCTTCTGATTCTCCAAACCAGCACCCACACTTGGCACTATTGTGGAACTAGGAGGAGCTACCCTTGCTCTCTTCACACACAGAAGGAGCTAATCAAACTCAACTCTAAACTAGCACACCTTTTACAATACATCCCATGAGTCTATTATATAGATCTCATGCAAACAATAATTAGACATCTAATTAAAATAATTAGATCCATAGCTCAAGTCTAAAATTGGCCTTTAACATGCAAACAACTGGTTTGTTAACTAACTATCCATGAACAAGTAGTTCTGGAACCGCACAGGCGACCGACGTCAGTCCCTGTCTACCTGGAGGTGACCGATGCCAGCCAATCCCTGACTGACGTCAGTTTCTC
This sequence comes from Torreya grandis, assembly GCA_037957365.1. NCBI lineage: Eukaryota > Viridiplantae > Streptophyta > Pinopsida > Cupressales > Taxaceae > Torreya > Torreya grandis. The sequence goes on along the minus strand of JARHVA010003153.1, from coordinate 1,621,102 downwards.
TTCTCATTGTATATGATTGACATCAGCTGATCAGACTGACATCGATTTCTCTACAACTCAGCAACCTCCTCCATGTCTGCATTAGTGAAGCTTTTAGCTCCACAACCTAACAATTTTATCTCTTATATTGACTTCCTTGGTAACACTAGAGGGGTGATTTTCAAATGCTTAGTAAGGAAATAGGAAAGAGAGTTAGGAGATAAAAATTTGGCCATTATTAGGGGTCAAAGTAATATTTAAATAAATGTTAGTGTTTTTCATATTTATGACTTATTATTTATGAACACTTGCTAAGAGTGACACTATGGCCTATTCATTTAAGAGGGGTCTATTCTTGCACCTGTTTGTCAAGCTCCAAATTTAATGAATATGAATGGTTTTATGAGAGTAATTTTAGGGACAAATAGGAACTATTAAACTTATTTTCATCAGGTAAATCCTTTTAGGAAGGTAATTATGGCATAAAACCTATTTCCTATGTTATCTTTATGAATGGTATTTTTGGTCAAATTCAGAGCAAACCCTGAGTTTTAAAGAAAGTGTATTCATATCTAGATGTCTTAAAATAAATTATAATTTCCTTTAAAAACTCACTAACCCATGCAAAGATTCATAGGTATTCATTTTAAGCATAGTCTCTTTGGGATGATCTTGAATGAGTTAGCCTCTTGAATAAGGTACAAATGCAACTAGAATGTTTTAGAGATTTAAGTGACTTGAATTAAATAGTGACACAAGTTTGAGAGGTTTAAGATGAAGTTTTGATTGGTTTGAGGATTATTGACATGGTAGATCACACTCAAGGTCTAAAAGATCCAAGAAGGGCCTTTTATGCCTAAATTTACCAATCAAGCCTATAGCTTAGTAACTCATAGAGACTGATAATGAACATGTATGATAAAATAGAACATCAAATTGACATCTTTACCTTAATCAAGCATAAAATGTGAAAGAAATTATGGATAATTCTAGTCAATATCAGTGTTTGAAGCCTTGGTAGGTGAGGTAATATAAAGTGCCTTAAATCAATAAACATCTACAATAGCTCCATAATACAAAGGTCTTGAGAAGATAGGTGAATTATTTTGTATTATAGTACAAATTTCATATAACATATCTAATGTCATATTATTCATCTCAATTAAGAATTGATCAATGAGGCTCAATATCTCATAGAGGTGATATAGAGATCAAGTGAAGATGAGTGTAGTAGACAAATCACTACCTATAACAGTCATAGATTTGACTTAGAATTCAAAGAAGACTTGAGTGGTTTGAGAGTGCTTTAAAATATAATTTAAAGGATTATATATGAGTTTACACCACTTAATTTGAGATAACAATGAATTCTTGTTGATATAAATCATGGAGAGCTTTTTTAATCCAGAAACAACAATTAAAAACCCCTTATTAGCAAAGATTAAGGTATTTTTGGATTTTTTAAGGTAATTTATTATTTTTGTTTCCATGCCATTCAAGCCTTTATATGGAAATATGATGTTTCTTTGATCCAATGAAATACCTTATAGGGTTAATGAAGGTATATAGATCATACTCCTCTCTTGAAGACAACATCCCAACTCTTAGCATTTCATACACAATGTGAAACCTTCACCTACAAAAACTACTCATGAAGACACTTCAATATGCCTTAGAGGTTACCAAATAAGTGAGGGAACAAATGGAAGATGAGTCTAAAAATTCAAGGGTAAGTGTGATGTCAATGGCCAGCGGAAAAGAAGACCTCAACTTTATGTTGTCTATAAGGATGTCATCAGTCTCCACAATAGGATTTGGAGTCTTACAAGGATCAAGTATTTCAAGTGAAGATCAAGTTTCATCATGGTTGTTAATGGAACAATTAAGGATTTTAAAAATGAATATTGAATATATTAAAATATTGGATCATCTTAACTCATCTCATACCTCCTTTCTAATCATCATCTTATTCAAAAATTGAATAGTCACCTACAACCATATAGCTTGGCTTAGATAATGATTGAGAGTGGAAATTAGAGTTCAAGGTAGTTGATGGTTGGATGGGAGTATGGAATAATTTTCAAATGTGATCAATGAAATAATGATCTCACCTTATAATTAAATATAACCTATTTCAATAATAGAACCAAGACACATAACTTTGACCTATAGCCATATTCTTTAGCCCAATGAAGTGAGGTAGAGTTAAGGTAAGTTGTCAAGGTGAGAGATCGATTGGTGTTATTTGAAGTAGTAAAGTGAAGATACATGAAGAAAATCAAGCACTAAATGAAAACCTTATGAACCATTTAAGCCTCCAAGATAACCTCACACCTCGTAGCAGTCCATACAAGTGCAATGAGGACCTATATTCATCTTTTTTTGACTCAAACAGTGGTTAGAGATAGGAGGAAGGTGATGAGAAACATATTAATAAATGATAGGAACACTTTCTCAAGGGAAATAAGACTTTAAAAAGGCTAATAACACCTACATGAAGGATCTCACCTCTCTCTCAATGAGTCTATATTCACCTACAACCATGTAAGTGGAAACATTATCAAGTTTTCATGTAATTCAAGACTTATGAAGATGAGGAATGGTGCAATATGATATGTCAGTGGTATGGATGGTGAATATGAACTAGTGAATTGATTGAGGACTTGTTTTATCATCAATTTTCATCCTTGGAGAGGGTTATTTAGGCTCTTTCCAATTGAGCTACATAATTAGAACAACCCCAAGCTATGGGTCACCTATGATGGGGTTGGACCTCTAGAGAAGGCCAACTTCCTCTTGATGGATAACCTATACTAATGTTTTCACTATAAAAAAGATTAGAAATGGGGAAATTTATCCTAAGAATGTTAACCAGGTGATGCACCAAATAAAATGAGAACTCACATGAGCATGAAGTAAACATTAAGGAAGCATAAGATAATGATAGCTTACACAATCTCACAAAACTTAACTAGTTGCATAAATATTTCATAAAATAGGTTTAGGAAGTAGTAAATGAAGGAAAATAGGACTTATAAGTCTCATTAAGATATTTCATCAATGACAGAAAGAACACTAATTTAGACTTGCAACTAACTTTAAGACACCTAGAAGTGAGAAAGAAATAAGGACAATGGGTATAGAAGATTCTCCTTCATAATGCCATCATACATAAAATTTTCTAAAAAATTCAAAGGGGAGAGATAGGCAAATAAAGTATTTACTAATTCAAGAGGTCTTTCATACAAATTTTGATAGGGTCTAGCCTTATCAAATGAGAGTCTCTACTCTTATATAATTGAGATAGAATTTCTTATCAAAAGTGAGAGAGCGCTTAAAAATGGAAATAATGGGTAATATAGGAGAAAAGGGAGAGATCATAGGGATTATGAGTACAAAATACATTAATTGAGATACCACTTTCTAATGAATGCTCTACCACCTTTTGATCAAATCAATTCCCAGTTCTCTATTTATAAGTTAACCTTATATTTGTCCCAATAGCCCCCGAATCTCCTCATTGGCTGAGAAAAATGCACTAGAAAACAATATTTTTCCAAAGGTGGTGAGTCATGGTATTGTTTATGAAGAAAACCCTTAGACACCCTAAAAATCCATTAAATGTTCTATCTACCTTTCAATTGTTAGATCTCTATCTTGGGACTTTACACGATCTTCCACTTGGCCTACTTGTGAAGACAAAATCTTCATATCTTGAATTTGATAAAACCATGCTATGTCTAATTTATGTGGTGGTAGGTAACTATTTATCAAAGCTATATCTTTATCAAAGGACAAGACATTCCTACACATCTACCCCTACTCTAAACCTAGGCATAGGTCTACTATAAATGAAGACCAATCTCAATTGTTGGTTTTTATATATTCTTAATGTTGATGAATAGCTTACAAACTAAATAACATCATTATTTCACTATATTAAGTCTAAATATATCTATTCTACATCTAAACCCTATAGATTCCAAGGAATTATTACAAACAACATTAAAAAAATAGGAAAACTGAGTCTACATGCTCTGGATCTTCCAACAGATGTCTCGATTGAGCTTTAATGGCATCATTTGAAAAATTGGCCTTGGTTCACCATGAGTTGAAGTTGTTCTCCATTAAAGTCCCTTAGCTTTTGAATTTTAATATTTACTGTTGATCAGCTTGCTCACACATTGTTGGATATGCTTTTTTGACTTATATGCAAACTATTGATTCTTTTCGATATGAATGAATGAGAGTCATCTATATTCTATCAATTTAATAAAGTTGAAACACTTATCACTTACATATTTGTTCTTAAGATCTGATGACCTTTTGACCCATTGCTCGTCATTGATTTGATTTGTATGAGTGAATGCATATCATATATCTACCTAGACCCACTAGCTTTGTCAGTCAATATGAACTATTAGATCTATATTTTTCTCCCAAAATTATGCCACTTATCACTTACACATTTATGTTGACCTTTTGACTTGATGCTCACCATTGATCTTCAGTGCATGATCAAATACCCTTCATTAGATCTTTGGGACCCATTGACATCTATCAGATCACTTATCACTATTAGATTTGATCTTAGCTCTTGATATTTTGACACTTTTCAGATCCATGTTAAACCTTGGGACATTTAAAATCAAATAGATATTTCATGAAGCTTAAACTTGATGTCCCCATGCACATTTCACTTTGCAAGTCTAACTTTGAAGCTTTATATCTTGAGATAAACAACTCATCAAGTTATGAAATTTGTAGAGTATGAATAAGAATTGAAATACATCATTTCCATGTGGTATTTTGGCATTTAGATTATTCTTAAGCATACTTATAAAATACACAATCAAGCTAACCAGTCTATTTCTACATGATATTTGATGACAGTCTGGTTCTCCTAAACTTGTGCTTGAATCATTGTCCCTTTTAGAAGGCCCCAATGGACTTATAAGACTTTTTGTAACTTTAATCACACTTTTGAATTATTTAAACACCATGAATACCTATTGGTCTTCTTTACTTTACAACTCTAGACCTATTTCAAGACTTTCTTCTCAAAGATCAATAAAACACACTTTAAGGTTGTTTAAAGTGTTTCAAAAGATTTATAAGTGACATTTGATATCCCTCTTAGCTAAGAACTCTAGTCAACTAATCACTCTATACCAAGGCCTTTATAAATCTATGCATTTAGGAAAATTTCCATATGTGGGCCAAAATTAGCCAATATTTGTGGTGACATCTTAGGGTTGCATTCCTTCTATGTAAAGATTAGTGGCCTTAAACTGATCTATTGGGTACACAAAGTCATAGTATTTATTCTCAACTGATGTGAGATTGACTCAAAGATGACCCTTTATAAAACTTCCTCTTGAAGCAAAATGAATACAAGAGAAAAATAAACAAATATGCCCAAGGTATTTATTGAAAGGGAAACACACAACTAAAAGGAAATGTGCACATGGAACTTAGAGGAAAGCATAGAAGACTAATCTAACATGTTATAATATCATAAAATAGTTACAAAATCTTCTAAAAAACAAGGCTTTAAATGAATCCCATTTTCTAGGATGGGTAATACATGTCCATCTAATTGGGCAAGCTAAAAAGCATTATGTTGTTTACATCCATAAATCAAATGAGGACCACTCCACAAGCTGTCAAACTTGGTATGGTTGCCCAACTTGGACATATTTGAGTCCCATTTGAATATTAGGTCCCCTTCATTAAAGTCCCTTGCTATGGCTCTTTTATCAAAGGATTTATTGACTTAAGCTTGATGTGAATCTAATGTCTTCTTAGTAAGGTCTCTAGTTTCTTCAAGTTCCATGAGCTCTATCATCATCACAGTCATAGTCTCACTCTCCATAAAATCAATCTGATATGATAACTCCAATGTAGGCAATTCAAGAGAAATTGGAAATTTGGCTTCCCTTCCATATAAAACGACATATGGAGAATTTCCAATGGAAGTTTTGGGAGTTAATTTATTATCCCATAAGGTTGTCCTTAGCTTTTTATGCCATAATATTTGATTCTCTTCCATGGTCATCTTGATAATCCTTATCAAGTTCTTTTTTGTGGAATCTACCAGTCCATTTCCTTAGGGGTATTAATTGGAGGATGTACTAAGGTAGATGCCCAACTTAAGTGCCCATTCACTTATATTTATACTAATAAATGCTAAGGCATTATCTAAAATTATAGTAGATGAGACACCAAACCTGGTCACTATGTTATCATAGAAGTCCAATATTGATATTTCATTGGCTTCTTTCAAGGAAATTATTTCCACCCACCTAGTGAAGTAGTCAATTATAGTGAGCACCCATTTATGCCCTGCATTTGAAGGTAGAGTTATCTCATTCCTATGAAGTTTAACCCCATTGTATGAAGGGTTTCTCCACATAGATTGGGTTGAGTAGAAGATATTCTAACCTTTGTTTGATTGAAAATAAAGCACACTTATAACATTTCCTGACCCATGCATAGGCATACTTAAAAAAGGTTAGGCTAGTAATAACCAAACCTTATTATTTTTGTTGTTGTTCATGGAATAAAATGGCCTCCTGTAAGTCCATCATGAAACTACTCCAAGAGCTTTGTCATTTTATTTTCATCAATGCACCTAATAAGTACCCCATTGAGGTCCCTTCTAAAAATAACACCATAAAATAATGCATAAGGTATGGATTAAAGCCTTAAATACATTATTTTTTCTCTATCCAAACCTTGAGGGCATTCTCTTATCAATAATAAATGCATCATATCTTGGATCCAACTACTATGAAGTGGAGGTGCATTAATTTATGAGTTATTTTGTGTTACCAAAATAACTTATTTGTCTTCTTGAAGTTCATCCACCATATGCTCACACAAGCCTTTACCTCTTATCATCTTGGTGAATTTTATCCCCACATCATACTCTATGACCTTGGTAATCCATCATGCTATTTTCTCATTCAAATCCTTATTGAGGAAAAAGTCCCTCAGTCCAGGACGAGACATCATAATATGAATCATACTATTGGAGAGCATTGGTCTGAGCTTTTTAAGGCTCCTTAAAGCTGTACGAACTTACTTTTATAAAAAAGTGTACCTCACTTCATATCCTTGCAACCCTTGACTAAAATAGGTAATTGGTTGCTCAAGTCCTTCACCATTCTTCTGCATCAGCATAGATGATATGTTATCAATATTGTCAAAGGTATATAATATGAAATACTTTGAGAAATAAATATTCATGAGCAAGGATTCTTGGGCAATGGCTTGATTGATGGTTTTAAATGCTATTTTACCTTCATTTAACCAAGTAAAAAATTGGATATTATTTATCATGGTAGTGATGGGTTTGATGAGGTTTGAAAAAATAGGTATAAACCTTCTCACAAAGTTTATTTTCCCAAGGAAGTTTTGGATTCTTTTCTTGTGTTTGGGTATAGATAGTGCTAAGATAACACTTATTCTGTTAGGGTCCATTCCTTTGAAATAATGTGACATAAAATTTTACCTCCATGAATAACAAACACAACTCTCTACATATTTGTAATATTAGTTTTAGATGGTCCATATGCTCACTGGCCTTCTTGGAGAAAACTATAATGTCATCCAAGTAAACTAGCACCATTTGATTCAGCATCCCTTGGAAAGCCATATCCATGGCTCTTTAGAAAGTGGCCCAAAAATTTTAAAATCTAAAAGGCATATTTTGGTAATAATATATGCAACACTTTATGGTGAAGGTGATCCGGGCAGCAATTTAGGCAATAATTTGGGTGACAGTTCTACCCCAATTGATGATGAAACTTCTGGGAGCCATAACTTTTGCACCGTAGCTCCAATTTAATCACCGTTTGAACCATTGGAAAGATAATAATGAGGATAAAACCATGAGATGGCATGGATATTTTATTAATGAATTTTTACCCCTGAAAACCCAATATAAGTTCCCCAAATTTCAATTTTAGTAGTGTAGTCTAAAAATAGTAAGTTTTTAAAAATAGTAATTCCTTGAATTTTGTATCATTTTAAAGCATGGAAGTTGAAAAAATTAATTTACCTTGATATTGGTGACCTTCCACATCATCCCACTACTTTAAAATTAGGTATAAATGAATATGTAACCTAAAATGGAAAATCAGACATCTCTTCCCAGAGATAAGCATATAGTTGTATTGTGATCTTGGGTAATAATATATCTCTTCTCAGAGAATTAATTGCTACTATGTTATTTCTATGTTCTTGAAATGTTTATCAACTAGAACTTCTGAGTTTTGGATCAGAAATAAATTTTATACTGATGTTCTTTTCTTACCAGTACTTAGTTGTAACCTGAATACCCATCCAAAAGGGAAAAATGTTTTGAACTAAAAACTATATAAAGGTACTTATCCATGGATGGTAAGGGGCAGTGATATTTTAAAGAGACCCCATCCAGGTCTTTAAATTCAACACATAATCTAATTACCCCACTCTTCTTCCTCATAGGTACCAAATTGGCTACCCATGAAGAAAATTGGCTACCCATGAAGAGTACTTAAATGGAAATCTTATCTTTTATTAAATTAATTTGGTCATTTATTTCCTCATAATCTCTTCAATTTTAGGGTTTATAGGCCTCTAATTCTATCTGATAGGCTTGGCATTAACCTCTAGTTCTATAGTGTGTTTGGCTAGCTTGGGATCAAATTCTCTTAGGTCATTATATTCCCACATAAAGATGTCTACATATTATTTACAATGTTATATAAAAGTATGCCTCTTAGCTTTAGTGCTTACCTTTCCAAGATTGAGAAGCCTATCTTTGAAGATAAAGACTCTTTCATAGTTCTCTTCATTTGTTAACATCACTACCTTATCTTTTATCATATGATCTCCTTCATGAAGGAGACATTCAAGGGTGACCAGTCCTTTAGGAAGCTTGTTGGATCTCAATTGAAATATTTTTCTCTTCATATTGATGTTGAAAATTTTATTAGTTCATTGAAGATAATTTTGCTTTTTATTATAATAAACAAGCAATTTGTTTTTCATTTTCAAAGACTTGCCAATGAGCTTCATTGTCTAGCACTGATGGTATCAATGCCACTTTGAAATGTGGCCACACCTTGGTATTTTTAACCTATTTGGGATATCAAATTGAGATCCTATAGATGTCAACCTATCAACATGTCCATTTTGGTTCTTTGGTAATGCTTGGATGTTAAATCCCTCAAAATCCTCAATTAGGTCCCATACTCTATGTTTGTAAGACTTCATCAAGGGATTATTGGTGATATTTTAGCCTTTAACCTAGTGTATTATCATCTCACTATCCCCATAAACTTGTAACTACTTGATCCCTCTCTTACTATCCCATTAAATTCCATGGCTAAGATCCTCATACTCTACTACATTACAATAGCAACTGAATTGGAATGTGTAAAAAGAGAATTACTTGTCATTAGAAAGGGATAATAGAATTTCACCTACACCCACTTCATATTTTCTCCTTGAGACATCAAGGAACAATTTACATAATCCATTGGGATCCTCTTGAGGTCTAATGAGGGATGATATGGACTAATTTTCTTCATGTAAGCAGTAGACACCCATGTCCCTCTCTTAAAATCCTTCCAAGGGATCAACTAAATGATTTTCATTCCATAGTTCATCTAAGAACATGTATGGTATCTCCTCAGAGTGAGAGTTTAATTCTTGACCATTTATGAATTCATCCTCATCAAGGATGGTGCAATTGAGGTTTATAATATCTATCCCATAAGGTTTAATGTGGAATTATGCAATGGGTTCAACCTTTATAGATACCTTGGTCTCATATCTTGTTCTAAATACCATGTATGGTCAGTCTACTTCTAGATAACCTCCAATTTTTGTAGTGAATTCTTGGGATAGGCTAGTGAAAAATGAGGAGGTACATCTAAGATCAACACATCTTAAACCTATAGGACACTAGGACAAACATACAGGGTCAATTTGAGATCTCTAATTATGCCAAATGGCTTGGTAGAAGAACAATCAAGTTGTATATCTCCTTTAGACTAGGGCTCATACTTAGACTAAGTGGGTATGCTATATATTTTGGCATTACTGAGGTTCTAGCCCCACTATCTACCAAGTAATTATGCATTAAAGAGTCACCATAATTATTGACATGTAGAAGAGAGGAAGTTTGACCACCTTACTTGATTTCCCTTCACTAGGTCCTTTGGCTACATTGGTGAGAATCACATTCTCCTTGACTGGTGGTTTCTTAGAAACATTGATTCTTGGGAACCCTTCTTGGAATATCTACCTAACCAGGCATGGAGAGCATATCCCATATTTGCACACTCACACTAGACTTCTTCATTTGTTCCATAATGTTTATGGGTGAACCACCAACCTTTGGTTGTGTTCTTGGAGACATAATTGCACCTTGAGTTTATGAGTTTTGGGAAATAAGGTCATTTCCTTTATTTTGATTCCTTAAAGCAATTGGAACCTTTGGAATAGCAATAGGTTCATTTGTATTTGATATTGAAAGAGTAATGGTAGCACTCTCTTTGACTACTTCCTGATTACCATCCATGTTCCTTATTTTGAACTTGTATTTACTGCCACTAGAATGTATGCCTATTTAACACTAGCATGATGGTTGAGTACATAACACTCTTCTTGATCATAATTCACCATTTTATCACCCAATTAGCTTGGTCCTTGATTAATTTTTTGACCTTGTTGAGGCTATTCTAGTTTTTTCATCATGTGTACCTCTATGTTTTGAGTCATAATAGCTTGATTGTACCCATAATTAGTAGCTTACTATCATTGATCATTGAAAACTTGGTTGAAGTTAATGTTTGGGATAATGGATTGCCCAAAATACTAATTCCAAGGCATGGTACCCTCAGCTTCTTGAGCATTATTATTTTAAATAGGGACCAAGTTGTTGGAAGTGCTTACAACATCTAGATTATAATTGCTTTATCTATTATAGTTAGGCTACCCTTGTCCCTGGCCTTGGCCTCAAAAAATTCCTTTATAGGGTGGCCTATTTTCTTGATAGGTTTGTTTTTTAGGTTTATATGAGGCTTGGTAGGGCTTATTGAAAGTTTTCTGCCTATTAATAGTCACTAGTTCATTTCCTAAAGATTAGAACATGCTCTTAAGCAATTAAAAGTTATTTTATTCTTAGGAATCACTAGATCCACTAGTGGAAGCCTTTTCTTGCTTAGGTGAGGGTATAGAAGTAATTTTAGGCATAGGAGGAATGACATCAAGGGGAGGAAAAAAAATAGGAAGTGGTCTAATGTTAGGGAACAAAGGCATTGATGGTCTAGGTGTAAGCTTACCAGCCTACACCAAATAATTTTATGTTCTGATTGCCACCTCATATGAATTTGGAAATGTGTTTCTTCCTATAGACTAGATCATTACTACAATGTCACTATATAGGGCATTTAAATAGTAAAGGAAGACAAAGTTATGGGTAAGCCTAATAGAGACTAGGTGTAACATCCCTATTGGGATATACTATAAAAATTTAATTTAAAAAAAAACATATATGCAAAACTAGATTGCAATCTGAGAGTCTATCAAAGATAAATAAAGTAATCATGTATAATTATGACAACAATTCATACTAAAATATAAGTACATATGAGAGTATGACAATACAATAAATAAGTAATTATACATTTTATTTAATCAAATACATAATAACCACTATCAATGTGCATTAATGGAAAAATTACAACTCTTTAATGTCAGATACAATGTATAGTAGAAACAAGATACTTAACTACCCCAAAGGTTCCTAAAATTTGAGTATCTATGGAAATCTCAAGTGTCATCTTGATAAGTAGTATTATTGTGGGAAAGGAGAGCATCATCTGATCACTTTTCCACACCAACCATAGACTAATGATCCCTTGCACTATCCCATTAGGAAATGGCCCTCCCTTCATGAATGGGTAGATAGTGATGGCCTAGGAATCCAAACAGACTAGCTACTACCCATGTGTTGTATGATTTCTAACTAACTAAACATGCATTATATCATAGAAAACTTGATATATTACAAGATATCGCACATATATGTAAATCATACTTTTGAATTATAATGTCTCACTAAACATACTTTGGCTAAAGCTTTACGAATAGTAATATATAATGATCTATAGATCTATCAATTTCATTTACACCACTTGATCGGATTGCCTTCATATAATATTGCAATGCCAGTAAGATAATTAAGTCCATCTCACTCCTTAATCCACATTAACAATGTATATTGGTCAAAAAAAAATTCAACCATAATATTCAATAACATACATCCCACTAAAAAATGCAACACATGACATGCTATTAATATGAATGATAATAACATACATTAATTCCATCTAACATATGCATGAATCTTTCATTATATTATATCCCATACTAGAAATAATGTTCACTAAAATACCACTCAGGTAAACATTCAACTCTACTATACATTTTAACAATAAAATTAGTTTTCAACTCTCTATGCCCTATGACAACCCATATTACCACAATGCAATGTTTTAGTATTTTGACCAGATTTCAATATCAAGCTAATAAAGTGGCCATAATAAATGGAAAACATGAATCAAAATAAATATAATAGTAATTTCCATTTTCCATAATTAGAATTTTTTTTCTTGTTTTAATCCACCTAAGGATTTAAAGTTATGGCACACACTCCTAAACATACGAGTATATTATTCATTGTATAGACACCTATAAATACTGATTGTCTCAAAGGGGATTTTTTTTCTATGAAATTATTTAACTAACATGATTTCACATTAGGTGTTTGGTAACTTATTCTTATGTTACTTTTATACCCACTTATTACTTTACTAGTTTATCATGGCCACTTGCCTGAATACATTCCCCATATATCCATTAATATAATTAACTTTTTTGAATATATATATATATATATATATATTTGTTGTGAAATTATTCAACTAACATGATTTCACATTAGGTGTTTGGTAACTTATTCTTATGTTACTTTTATACCCACTTATTACTTTACTAGTTTATCATGGCCACTTGCCTGAATACATTCCCCATATATCCATTAATATAATTGACCTTTTTGGATATATATATATATATATATATATATATATATATATATATATATATATATATATATATATATATATATATATGTCTATATATGTTGAAAAACTCATAAAATTTTAAAGGCCCATTTATGTAATTTGATCCTATGTAAATATATTTTAAACATAATAGCATATGGCTCCCAACCTCTAAGTTTATTTACACACACACACACACACACACACACACACACACACACACACACACACACACACACACATATATACATATATATATATATATATATATATATATATATATATATATATATATATATATATATATATATATATATATATATATATATATATATATATATATATATATATACATACATATACATATACATATACATATATATATATATATATATATATATATATATTTAAAAACTCTTAAACTTTTAAAGGCCCATTTATGTAATTTGATCCTATGTAAATATATTTTAAACATAAAAGCATATGGCTCCCAACCTCTAAGTTTATTTACATATATAAGGAACATACAATATTCCATTACATCATACCTATCACTTGACCCAAATTTAGATTTAAGTGTTTATTTATTTTTAATAAACATATAAAATTTTATCCTAGACCACTATTTTAAATCTCAATATCTATTACTTATTGGATATATTGGGTAAGCCACGACTCATTACATATAAATACATATCTTTGTAGAATAGATTTGTAAACATTAAATAGTTCATTATAGATTGATGCCAAAAAGGAAATATTACCCCACCAGTTATGGGTCGACACCCCACTAGTTTAATACAAAATTAAATAATTAAAATTTTAATATGAGGACACCAGAGAATAGATCAAACTAATTCATATGCATTTTTTGTATTATGTTGGACTACTACCTTGACGCCTTGATATTATTTAATTAATTAATTTCTTACCAACAGAATAAATATCGATGCCTTAAAAATATATATTAGTTCCAGTCTAAATGACACCTATGGTTGGCTAGGTTAAGCAAAGTATATTGAAATAATTTATGTTTTGACCAAAAATATGTATACCCAGATTGCATATTTGATGCCTATTACATTTTTTCTATGTTTTCAATAAATTCAATGCCTTAAATAGAATATATAAATTTCTAAAGGTTTGACTCATTTATAAATCATATGCAAGTTCTAATAAGTTCGATGACTTATAAATGGATTTAGGTTATATTCAAATTGGTGAATTTATATACCAAATACAAATTGACACAAATAAGTTCAATGCTTTTATAATAGGAAACATGTTTCAATAAGACTGGTGCTTTTATAAACTGAAAGTAGATTTTAATAAGTTTGACACCTAAAAAGGAATAATTAGATATCCCTTTGTATGTAGGTTAACACCCTAGCATAATGTTTTTACTGATGACATCAACGGTTGGCTAGCATAAAATATTATTACTATGTTTTGGTCAAGGATTTATTCAAATATCATGAAATAAGAAAAAGTTTTATGCCACTGAAAAATGTTATGTTAAAAGTGACATAGTGAATTCCATGGTTTTCTTTCTAAACAACTAGCCATGATTTGATTTTGTATATATATATATAACTAGATGTATAAGGGTTAAAAACCTTTGAATTATTTGATAATATTTATCTCAGAATCGATTGGTAGTCCAAACTCAATGACATATGAAAATTTGATACAAAAGCATAATGTCCCAACTGGAATTGATCTATCATTAAGGAAGAAAAATAATTCCTATTGAATATTTACTACTTTTCCAACCAGAGTTTACTATAAATTTACTTTAAAATATTTAATATCTATTGAAATACATGTAGACTATTTGATATTTTAAGGTTTCCATTTTCAAGATTATCTAATCAAGTTGACAACTATTTGATAAATCCAATTATCAAATCTACTTTGTAAATTGTTTCTTAATATGTATAAGTCAAATTCAAAAACTATTTGATATCATAGTTTATTCATATAAACATCATGATGCAATACACTTATCAACCCAACCCATTTAAATAATGGTTTCCAATGTTTTGGATTGACTATTTAACTATATTATTCCATCAATATAACAGTGAATTTAATACACCACTTACCATTAAATTTGCTAGTTGATCCTTTGTACCTCTTCTTTCCTGCTTCATTCCTCCTTCTCTCCTTTCTAATGCTAAAACTATATCAAATCCCTTTCATGCCATTTCTTAAATAGAATAATATATGCTAAATTTCCCTTCTAGCCTTTTGTTTTAGTTTTTCTTTTTCTTTTTTTGTTAATTTTAGGCTCTTTTAATTCTTTCCTTATTTTTTATAGGTTTTAATTTATTTTTCTATTTTTAATATCTTTTTCCCTTTTTCTCTTGTCCTTAAAAAATAATTTCCCTTTTATATTTTATTATGAAATTCTAATTTCATATTTAGCCTATTTAGCATTAAATCATGTTTTGGAAATTTAATGGAAAAATAATAAATAATAACTTGAATTTAAATTTTACCTTAATTAAATTTGCCTAAAAATAATAATGACACACTAAGCTAATCACACAATGGATTTTTATTCCTATTGCTTACCTACTTAAGAAAACATATAAATTAAAAATTTAAACTAAGAATCATTTTTAAATGCATTCTAATGTGACTAATTGTCATGGTGTATGTAAGGTTTTGATAGCGCTCTATCGACCAACGATGTCTCCATCTGCATCACCCTCTCCAATGATGCTCTTCCTCTAGTGTGTACAAGGAAATAATTCCCCTGCATCCACCTCACAACACACCGGTAGTTAGGCTATATCACATGATAATCATAATCAATAATATGTAACTATAATAATTCATTAATATTCTTAAAAATGAAAATGCATAAATAAACCAAATCATACTAAGAAATTATGAATTATCATCTAATTAAGCAACATTATAATATTCTAAAATATCATAATCTCAAGCTTAATCAAAATATATAGTCAATATCATGTGTATCTACCATAACCATCTATAAAGAGTCAAATAGTTAACTTAGTAAGGAATCAAGATGTAACATCCTTCCCCATAAAGCTAGTCATCATCCCAGATGACTGTTATTCAAACATATGATTTTATATAAAATATCATTCAACTAAAATAAAATATCATAATAGTATCTAATCAAGCAAATAAATATGGAAATCTCATAAAGAACTCATCATAATAATCCTATGTAGCACTTCCTCATAGTATTGGTCCCACTGGACCTTACACTGTGACATCACTCTATTACACAAATGAAGTTTATGTGTGTCAATTACCTTGATTGATTCTACTGTGACCACCCCAAGAACTAGAACCTGTAAATCATTCCAATCCAACACATGTGTAGGATTAGCTATTTATTTATTAAGATATGATACATGGAAGACATTATGTAAAAGAGCTAAGGTTGGTGGAAACTCAAGCCTATATGCAACAGGATTAACCATTTATAACATGTTGAAGGGTGCCACATATCTTGGAGATAATTTTGAAGACTTCCCAAATTTAATCGATCTCTTTTGTGGTTTTACCCATAAAAATACTTTATCACCAATTACAAAGTATCTCTTTATTCTCTTTAGATCTACATAAATCTTCTATCTATCATTGGCCTTGACTAGTCTCTACCTTATTAGTCTAACTTTCATTTCCATCTCTAAGAGCATCTCTGGTCTGAAGACTACCCTATCCTCTACCCTGTCCCAACTAATGGGCATCTTGTACTTTCTCCTATAAGGTGCCTCAAATGGTGAAATATTTAATGTTAACTACTATGAGTTATTATATTCAAAATCAACCAATGAAATATAATATTCTCACTTATATTTTTGATCCATGCAATACATTCGAAGAAAATCCTCAAACACTTGATTGACTCTCTTAGTCTAATCATCAATTATTAGGTGATAGTTGTACTAAAATTAAGTTGCATACCCAAATCTAAACTTAGAGTCTTATAAAACCTTGAAGTCATCTTCATATCATGATCCAAAATGATCTTCTCTAAAAAACCATGCAACCTAAACACTTCCTTCAAGAATTTTTTTACAAGGGTAGGTGCATCATCTATCAAATTACTTGATATGAAGTGATCTACCTTGGTTAGTTTGTCAATAACTAACAAGATCATATCATGCCTATTCCATGACATTGATAGTCCTTAGAAAAATTCCATGCTAATCACCCATCATTTCCATTTTGGAATATCATGTGGATATAATAATCTAGTCAAATGCACATACTCAACTTTCACTCACTGCCACTCCAAACAATATGACACATAATCTACCTCATCTTTCTTGATTCCTTTCTATAAATATAGTGGTATAAGCTCTACCATGAGTCTGGTTACACTTGGATGTCCTAAATAAGGGGCATCATACAAATCTTTAAGTACTTTGATCTATATATTCTCTTGATTTGACACATACATTCATCCATTGTAATGCAAAAGACCATCACTCTCTAGTCTAAACCCTTTGTACTAAGGATTTTGAGTGTTATCTGACAATGCTTTCTCTACTTGGTCATAAAATTCATCTCCTAGAGAGAACTCAATCACCTAATCCTTGAAGGTACTCCTAATAGTAGTTAAATCTAAAATATACCTTTTTTGACTAAGGGCATCAACCACTCTATTCTCTTTACCCTTGATGTAACTGATATCAAAGTCATAGTCAGACAAAAACTCAAGCCAAAATCTTTGACATGCATTCAAATTAGTTTGGGTGAAAATGTACTTGAGTCCCAAGTTATCTATCTTAAGCTTAAAAGGTTTTCCCAAAAAATAGTGCCACCATACTTGTAAAGCATGAAAAATCACTGTAAGCTCTAAATCAGGTGGGAAATAATTCACCTCATATGGCTTAAGCTTTCATGAATCATAATCCACTAATAATCCATCCTACATAAGGAATCCACTTAGCCCATCTCCTAATGCATCCATGACTACCAAAAAATGACCATTATGGTCTAGAACTCTCAACACTAGTATAGACGTAAGCCTTATTTTCAACTCTTGGAAAGATAACTCACATTTATTTGACCAAACAAACTTATTATTATTCTACTACAAGGAAGTGATTGGGTTAGCTATTTTATAGAAGTTTAGTATGAACTTCTTGTAATAGCCTGCCAACCCCATGAAGCTTCAAACTTTATGCACCTTCTTTGGTGTTGGCCATTCCATAATGTCTCTAATCTTCCATAGATCTATAGAAATACTATCTATAGAGATAATGTGTCTCAAATACTATACCCATTTTTATAAAAATTCACACTTAGATAGCTTCCCATAAATCTTTTTCTTTTGAAACTATTGTAAAACTAACTCCAAATGTTGAAGGTGCTCTTCTTCATTCTTTAAGTAGATAAGAATCTCATCCAAGAAAACTAACACAAAGTGGTCAAGATAATGTCTAAATACATTTTTCATGAGAATCATAAATGTTGATAGAGTATTAGTTAGACCAAATGTTAACACTATAAACTCATAGTGCCTATATCATATTCTAAATGTTGTCTTTGGAATGTCCTCATCCTAAATCCTTAATTGATGGTATCCTACTTGAAGATCAATCTTGTAAAATATCATTGGTCCTTGTATTTGATCAGAAAATAATCTATACGATGTAGAAAATACTTGTTTTTGATGGTTTCCTTATTTAAAATTCTATAGTTAATGTATAATTGAAGGGTACCATCCTTCTTAATAAAGACAACTGGTGCACCCCATGGTGACACACTTTGCATAATCAACCCCTTTGACAAAAAATATTAAATTTGAGCCTTAAATTCAACCAATTCTATGGTTGTCATCCTATATGGTGCCTTAGATTGAGGTTTCAATCTAGGTATGATATTGATAGAAAAATTGAACTCACGTATAAGAGGCAAACCTGACAACTCTTCTAGAAACACATCATGATAATATCTAAAAATGGGTAATCTTTTAGAGATGTTTCCTTATATTTCTCCATTTCATTTATCTTGATGATAAATGATTGACACCCTTTTGTTTAAGCTTTCTTAAGTTGCATAGCTAAAATTTTCCTAAGCTTCAACTCTCTCTTCTCACCTTAGTTTTGTGTCTGATTTTTGAAATCATCAAGACACTCCACCTTCTTCAAGTATCAGTCAACTTTGGATTTATGTTTTTTGTGCCAATCGAATCCCAATATTACATCATATGATCCTAAAAGTGCTACATATGAATCCAAAACTATTGTGAATTCTAGTAACCTAATATCTGCTTCTACTAAACACCTATCTACCATGACCTTTGCATCATTCTAGTACTATACTGACCATGTAGTTTATATTACACTAGATATTATATAAAAATTACTAAGCATCTTAAGAGATATAAAACATTTAATGGCTCTTGTATCTATCAAAATGGAAACTAGATGGTCAAACAAAATACCTGATAGCTCAATAGGTAGTGCTTGATACTTGGATTATGTATTATCAATCACTACATTAATCCAATAATAGAAACCACCCTACTAATTATTAGGGCCTTTAACCTTTGACTTATCCTAAGGAAAATCATGAGTATAATGATCCTCTCTACAAATGAAGCACCCTCCAAGTGGTCCTTTTCTAAAATTTTATTGGTTTCCCTTAAACCTACTTTTGGATTTATTATCTTACTTCTTGTTACCTACTCCATTATTGAACTTAGCATTCTAATTCTTGAATTGTTTCTTAGAGTCTCCACTCCTCTATTTCTAATTATTCTTCCTAAATTTGGACTTAAGATTTCCAAACCTCTTAAGTTTGTATTTAGCTTGTGAAAGAGACTTTAATTTTTTTTCTTGCTTGACCGCCTTCTTGAAAACATAGTCCATGGTGGATGGTCTATGAACATCTACTTATACATCAATCTGGGGCCTCAAAACCATGATGAACTTCTTGATTTAAAACCACTCATCTCCTTGATATTGAGGAACATACTTCAATATTTTGGTGAACTACTCTCAATACTCATTCACTGACATGCCACCTTGCTTCATATTCTTAAAATATATAAGATTATAATCAAAATTTAGCTATGGAAGCCATCATGATCTAAATAAAACCATAAATTGATCCCAAGTAGTGGTGGTTTAATTTAGATTTATTTCCAACCTTTTGTTGGCCCACCATATAGCTACCTCACCAGCCAATTGGTATGTTCCCCATACCACATTGGTGGCCTCGAAGTAATTTCAAATTTTGGAATACATCTCCATTTTTTTCAACCATGCATCAAATATATCACCTAGAATAATTATGTCAAATTTAGGTGGATTCACCTTCTTCATATCCTGAGCTAACTCTATAATAATTTGGGCTCTAACATTCTGCTAATTTTTTTGTTCAACTAGATGCTCTTTAGGTTTGTCCTGCTTTTCTTCTCCTATATGGCCATGAACCTCCTATTCTAGAGTTGTAATCCAATCTATAGTCTCATTCATGACTGTAGAAGTTGATCCATCTTCACTAACTGCTTGGAAATAAATAAATAAAAATAAAATGGAGGGTTACTATCACCAGTATTCGAAGGACCCTCTCCTAAAACTCTCACTTTCACCATCCTTCTTTCTGTCAAAATAAGGTTATGAAAACATTATTGGACTCATTATGTCCTAGATTTTGAGCCATATATTTGATACCACATGTAACATCCCCACTAGGATATACTATAAAAACATTTTAAATAAATAAATAAATATATATGTACAAGTAAATTACAATCCAAGAGTCTATCAAAAATAAATAAAGTAATCATGTACAATTATGATAATAGTTCTTAATACAATATAAGTACATATGAGAGTATGACAATTCAATAAAGAAGAAATTATACATTTTATTTAATCAAATACACAATAACCACTATCAATGTGCCCCAATGGAAAAATTATAATTATTTAATGTCAAATACAATGTATATTACAAACAAGATACTCAACTACCTTAGAGCTAGTTCCCAAACTTTGAGTATCTATGGCAATCTCAACTGTCATCTTGATAAGTAGTACTATTATGGGGAGGGAGAATATCATCCAAGTACCTTTCCATAATAACCAAAGACCAATAATCCCCCACACTATCCCATCAGGAAATGGCCCTCCATTCATGGATGGGTAGATAATGATGACGTGGGAATCTAGAGAGACTAGCTAGTACCCATGTGTTATATGATTTCTAACTAACTAAAACTCAATGTATCATAGAAACTCAATCTATTGCAAGATATCACACATACATGTAAATCATAATTATGAATGATAATGTCTCACTAAACATACTTTGGCCAAATCTTTATGAATAGTAATATAAAATGATCTATAGATCTACCAATTTCATGCACACCACTTGGTCGGATTGCCTTCATATAATATTGTAATGCCAATAAACTAGTGAAGTCTATCTCACTCCTTAATCCAAATTAATAATGCAAATTATTCAAATATAAATTCAACCATAAGATTCAATAACATACATCCCACTAGCAAATGCAACACATGACATGCTATAAATAGGAATGATAACAACATACATTAATTCCATCTAATATATGCATGAATCTTTCATTATATTCTATCCCATACTATAAATAATGTTCAATAACATACCACCCAGGTAAACATGCAAATCTACTATACATTTTAACAACAAAATTGGTTTCTAGTTTTTTATACCCTATGGCAACCCATATTACCACAATGCAGTGTTTTACCATTTTGGCTAGATTTTGATATCAAGCTAATAAAGTGGTTGTAATACATGGAAAACATGAATAAAATTATCTAGAATAGTAATTTCCATCTTCCATAATTAGAATTTGTTTTCTTCTCTTAATCCACCCTAGGATTCAAAGTTATGGCACACACCCCTAAACATACAAGGACATTATTCATTGTATATACATGTACAAATACCACTAATCTTGAAGGGGATTTTTTTGTTGTGAAATTATTCAACTAACATGATTTCACATTAGGTGTCTGGTAACTTATTTTTATGTTAATTTTATATCCACTTATTACTTTACTGGTTTATCATGACTACTTGCCTAAAAACATTCCCCATATATCCATTAATATAATTGACCTTTTTGAATATTATATATATATATATATATATATATATATATATATATATATATATATATATATATGTTTTCAAATAGAATTTATTATGTTTAAATACTCTTAAAAATTTAAAGGCCCATATATATAATTTGATCCTATGTAAATATATTTTAAACATAGAAGCATATGGTTCCCAACCTCTAAGTTTATTTACACATATAAGGAACTGACAAGATTCCATTACATCATAACTACCACTTGACCCAAATTTATATTTAAGTGTATTTTTTATAAACATAAAATTTTATCCTAGACTGCTATTCTAAATCTCAATATCTATTACTTATTGGATATATTGGGTAAGCCACGACTCATTACAAATAAATAAATATATTTTTGGAATAGATTTGTAAACCTTAAATAATTCATTGCAGATCAATGCCAAAAAGGAAATATTGCCCCACCAGTTATGGGTCGATGCCCCAATAATTTAATATAGAATTAAATAATTAAAATTTTAACATGAGGACACCTTAGAATATATTAAACTAATTCATATGTAATTTATATATCATGCTAGAATACTACCTTGGCACCCTGATATTATTTATTTAATTAATTTCTTACCAACAGAATAAGGATCAATGGCTTACATATATATACTAGTTCCAGTCTAAATGACACCTACGGTTGGCTAGGCTAAGCAAAGTATATTGTAATAATTTGTGTTTTGACCAAAAGTATTTATACCTAGATTATAGATTTGATGCCTATTACATTTTTGCTATGTTTTTAATAAAATCAATGCCTTAAATAGAATATATATATTTCTAAAGGTTTGACTCATTTATAAATCATATGCTAGTTCTTATAATTTCGATGCATTTATAAATGGAAGTAGGTTCTATTGATATTGATACCTTTATATATCTAATATAAATCAAAATAAATAAGTTCAATGCTTTTATAATAGGAAACAAGTTTCAATAAGATTGGCACTTTTATAAACTAAAATTAGATTTCAATAAGTTTGACACCTAAAAAGGAATAACATATATCCTTCTACATGCAGGTCGATGCCCTAACATAATGTTTTTACTAATGACATTAATGGTTGACTGGCATAAAATATTACTGATGTGTTTTGGCCAACGATTTATTCAAATATCATGAAACATGAAAAAGTTTCACACCACTCAAAAATGTTATGTTAAAAGTGCCATAATAAATTTTATGGTTTTATTTCTAAACAACTAGTCATGATTTGATTTTGTATATATATATATATATATATATATATATATTTACGATGAAACTAGATGCATAAGGGTTTAAAACATTTGAATTGTTTGATAATATTTATCTCAGAATGGACTGACAGTCTGAACTTGATGAAATATAGAAATCTAAGGCAAAAGCATAATGTACCAACTAGAATCGATCTAGAATTAAGGAGGAGACATAATTCCTCTTGAATATTTACTAATTCTTTTCCAACCAGAGTTTACTATAGATTAAATCTAAAAAGATTTAATATATATTGTAATGCATGTAAACTATTTGATATTTTAAGGTTTCCATTTTCAAGATTATCTAATCAAGTTGACAACTATCTGATAAATCTAATTATCAAATATAGTTTGTAAACTATTTCTTAATATACATAATTCAAATTTGAAAACTATTTGATATCGTAGTTTATGTATATAAATATCATAATGTAATATACTTATTGACCCAACCCGTTTCAACAATAGTTTTTTACATTTTGGATCTACTATTTAATAATGTTATTCCATCAATATAAAAGTGAATTTAATACACCACTTACCACTAAATTCACTATTTGATCCTCTGCACCTCTTCTTTTCTACTTCATTCCTCCTTCTCTCCTTTCCAATGCTAAACTTATATCAAATCCCTTTTATGCCATTTCTTAAATAAAACAATAGATGCTAATTTTCTCTTCCAACCTTTTGTTTTAGTTTTTGTTTTAGTTTTATTTATTTTTATTTTTGTTAATTTTAGGCTCTTTTAATTCTTTCCTTATTTCTAGATTTTAATTTATTTTTATATTTTTAATGTTTTTTTCCCCTTTTCTCTTTTTCCTAAAAACCAATTTTCATTTCATATTTTATTATGAAATTCTAATTTCATATTTAGCCTATTTAGAATTAAATCATGTTTTAGAAATTTAATGGAAAAATAATAAATAATAACTTGAATTTAAATTTTACCTTAATTAAATTTGCCTCAAAAATAATAATGACACACTAGGCTAACCACACAAGGGATTTTTATTCCTATTGCTTACCTACTTAAGAAAACATAAAAATTATCAATTTAAACTAACAATCATTTTTAAATGCATTCTAACATGACTAATTATTATGGTATGTGTAGGGTTTCGCTATCACTCTATTGACCAATGATGTCTCCATCTACATCACCCTCTCTGATGATGATCTCCCTCTAGTGTGAACAAAGAAATAATTCACTTGATTCCACCTCATAACACATAGGTAGTTAGGCAATATCACATGATAATCATAATCAACACTATGTAACTATGACAATTCATTAATATGCTTAAAAATGAAAATTCATAATTAAACCAACTCATACTAAGAAATTATGAATTATCATCTAATTAAGCAACATTATAATAACCTAAAATAGAATAATCTCAAGCTTAATAAGAAAATATAGTCAATAAGATGTGCATCTACCATAACCATGTATAAATAGTCAAATAGTTAGCTTAGCAAGGAATCAAGATGTAACACTGGGATTCTATCCCAAGTTTTTTGGAACCTTATATTGAAGTCTGGCATGACTTCATGAGGGGATATTTAAATTGTGGTTAACTACTCTACAAGCTATAAATGGTCACTTTTATCTTTAAATCTTTTACATAATACATCTCCTAATTGGTCCTATTATATAATAGAATTAGCAACAAGGCTTCTATACCAATCTAGGTATTTATATTTGAAAGAGATGGCTAATAACCTAATTGCTACATTTTCCTCATTGATATCATAAATGTTGTATAAGTTGGCTATATCCATGAGGTGTTCATAAGGGGTTGTAGCTTGGTATCTAATAAAATAAGGGCCACTTTTGAGAGTTTCTTCTAAAATAGGATCATGCTTAGGGAGGTCTAGAGGACTTTGGCCATTAAAGGACATAAATGGGGAAACTCTAGGGGTTATCATGGTAATAAAAGTCTTTAACAAGGATAATCTTTTAGGGGTAGGCCTTGAAAGTGACTTAGGAATAAATTTGCCTTTATATGGGTATGTATATCAAACCTTAACCTTTTGACTAAATTTAAAGCAATTCAACACATTTAAAGGGAATATATCTATAAGTTGACCTTATTGTCACCTTTGGCATGAGGTTTAGTCACTTCTTTGCTACCAAAATGTTGGATCTTATTTTGGAGTTTCTAGATGATGTTGATTGGAAGTTATAACAATTGCAAATCAATCAAGCCAACATCAAAATTTGACCAATATTCTTGAATGAGCTCCCATATGGCATGATATAAACTATGGTAGCATCAATTTTTACCCTTAAAGAGGGTTATTCAAGCTCTCTCCAATTGATCTACACTATTATAACAACCCTAGGCTATGGGTCACCTATAGTGGGGTTAGACCTCCAGAGAAGGCTGACTTCCTCTTGATGGATCACCTATACTAATGTTCACACTAGGAAAAGGGTTAGAAAGGGGGAAAGGGATCTTAAGAAGGTTAACCAGGTGATGCACCAAATAAAATGAGAACTCACATGAGCATGAAGTAAACACTAAGGAAGGATAAGGCAATGCTAGCTTACAAAATCTCAAAAAATATAGCTATTTGCATAAGTATTTCATAAACTAGGTTCAAGAATCAATGATTGAAGGTAAATAGGATTTCTAAGACTCACTAAGAGCTTACATCAATGACATAAATAACACTAATTTATACCTACAACTAACTTGAAGACACATAAAAGTGAGCAAGAAAGAAGGATAATGGGTATGGAATATTCTCCTTCAAAATGCAATCATGCATAAGCTTTTTTATACAATTCAAATGGGAGAGATAGGCAAAGAAATTATTTATTCCTTCAAGAGGACTTTCATACAAATTTTGATAAGGTTTAGCCTTATCAAATGAGAGTCTTTGCTCTTATAGAATTGAGAGATAATTTCTTATCAAAAGTGAGAGAGATATTTTCTTCTAAAAGCTAAGATAGAGCTTACAAATGGAGAGAATGGGTAATATAAGAGAAAAGGGAGAGAGAAGAGGGAGCATGAGTAAATAAAACTTTAATTGAGATGCCACCTTTTGATGAATGTTCCACCACATTTTGATTAAATTAGCTCTTATTTTTCTATTGACAAGTCAACGTTTTATTTGTCCCAATAGCCCCCAAATTTCCTCATTAGGTGAGAAAAATGCACTAGAAGACAATAGATTTCCAAAGGTGGTGAGTCATGGTCATATTTATGAAGAAAATCCTTAGGCACCCTAAAAATCCACTAAATGTTCTATCTTTCAACTTCTAAAACTCCATCTTGGGACTTTACACTATCTTCCACTTGGCCTTATTGTGAAGACAAAATCTTCATATCTTAAATCTAACAGAGCTATGATATATCTACTTTAAGCAGTGGTAGGTACCTATTTATTGAAGCTATAGCTTTGTTGAAGGATAAGACATTCCTACACATCTGTCCTGAATCCAAACTTGAGCATAGGTATACTATAAATGAAAACCAATCTCAATTATTGGTTTTCATATAGTTTTAATGTCAATTAATAGATTATAGAATGTATAACATCATTCTTGAACTATATTAGGTCTAAATAGATATATTCTACCTATGAACCCTATGTAAACCAAGGACTTATTGAACATGATATTGAAAACATAGGAAAACTATGTCTACATGCTCTGAATCCTCTAACAGAGGTCTCAACTGAGCTTCAATGGTGTCCTTTGAAAAATTTGCCTTGGTTTAACCTGAGTCAAATTTATTATCCATTAAAGTCCTTTAGATTTCAACTTTTAATATTGACCATTGATCAAATTTCTCACACACCATTAGATTTTATTTCTTGACTTATATGTGCACCATTAATTCTCTTATGTACAAATGAATGTGAGCATAGATATTCTACCAATTTAATGTAGTTGAAACACTTGTCACCTATGTATTTAATATCAAGATCTACTGGTATTTTGACTTATTACTCATCATTAATCTTCTTTGTATGAGTGAAAATGTACTATGGATATACTTGGACCCATTGGCCTTGTCAATTAATGCACACCATTATATCTAGATTATACTCTTGAGATTATGACACTTGTCACTTGTGCATTCATGTTGACCTTTTGACTTAATTCTCACCATTGATCTTTGATGCATGATCAAATATGCTCTGTTAGATCTTTGGGACCCATTGAAATCTATCAAATCATCATTCATCATTAGATTTGATCTTAGATCATAATATTTTGACGCTTATTATATCTACATTAAACCTTGGGATATTTGAATTCAAATGGATATTTCACAAAACTTAAACTTGACATCCCCGTGTAAGTCTCACTCTATAAGTCTAACTTTGAAGCTTTATAACTTAAGATAGACAACTCCTCAAGTTATGAAATTTGTAGAGGATGATCTAGGCATGAAATAAATCATGTCCATGTGGTCTTTTGGCCTTGAGAGGCTTCCTAAGCATACTTATAAAATGCATAATCAAGCTAACCAGTCTATTTCTACATGACGTTTGATTATGGTCTATTTCTCCTAGACTTGTGCTTAAACTATTGTCCCTTTTAGAAATCTCCAATGGAATTCTAAGACTTTATGTAACCTAATTCATGCTCTTGAATACTTAAAACACCATGAAAACCTATTGGTCTTCTTTACTTTTCAACTTTAGACCTATTTCAAGACTTGCTTCTCAAAGATTAAAAAAACACCCTTTAAGCTTGCTTAAAGTGTTTCAAAATCTTTGTAAGTGACATTTGATCTCCTTCTCAACTAGGAACTATTCTCAACTAATCACTCCATACCAAGGCATCTATAAACTGATCCATCCAGGAAAATTTCCATACATGGGCCAAAATTGGCCAACAAGACTAAGAAAGGTTGTCCAAAGTGGAAGAGATCAAGATGACTACCTATAGCCATAAAGGTATAGTAAAACCCCTACTTACAGTCATGTGCCTATCATGTTCCCTATGACTTAACTGAGTTAGCAATCATATGCTTATCTTATGCCCTATGGTTCCATGAAAAGGAAATGAAATTAGGAGGTGTAGTAGTTTGAGAGTGTTGCAAGAAGACAAATGTGAGAGCAAGGTCTAAACATCTACACATAGTCCTAACCCTAAGAGAGATATCTAAAGGTGGCTAGAAGGAGGATAAACTAACCTCAAGAAATAAAAGAGAGAGCAAAGCATTGTTGAAATGGATCTTGAATCTAATTGAGACTAGAATATACTAGTGTAGTCATTAAGGAAGCCTCAAAATCCAACACAAAATTATGCTACAGTCTGACCTAAAATGAAACCTACAGTATCATAGACCAAGAACACAATCAACCTAATCAAGGATGGAGTTGAGGTATTTGAAAGGGTTTGAAGAATAGGGGTAAGATGGATCTCTAAGGCCTATTTAAAGATATACCTAGAGGTAATAAATTTAAATCTTAGACCAAAGAGAAACTAAGAGAAGACTGATCAAAATGAGATTTAAAACCTCATACACAACCAACCAACAATCACATATAACCTACGACTAGTCTTGAAGGAATTTATTGTTTTAAAGTCTTTAGAGTCATGCTTAAGATTTGAAATTTGGAATAGTTGGTGGTAATAAGTGGATTGATATTTCCATTTTATTATAAAGGTAATACCAATAGTGTAAATATCCACTATTTTGTCTCAAACCTTGCCCACTCCTTAGGCAAGGGTAGCCATGAGACCTATATATCCACTTAAGCTTTAAGGGCATGAAAAAAGCATACAAAACATCATGAATGGTCTTGATGGTAGTTAATAGTCATGAAAAATGTTTAAAATCACCTTAATACAGTACTAAAGCTCAGGTTTTCATCTAAAAGTCCTTGAGGGCTTGCGAAGGTAAGATAGTCTTAAACCCCAAGTACCCTGATTAGTACACCATAAGCACACAAAGGGGTAACTAGAAACTATATATAATGTATAATCATGGAGAGGGTTATTTTATATATTTATTATATATTCACATAAGTGGGAATGAATTATAATATCTAAAACTCAAACTTGACACCTCTCATGCTAAAAAAAAGCTAAGACAACCACATGAGGAGAAACTTCAGATGCTCATACCATTGTCCACACTTTTCATGGGAGTATGGGAATTTTAGGATAGTTTAAGGGGTATATCAAGATTTTTTTTCCAAGTTTAAGGAGGTTAGTTTGATGTCCCATTTTTATGAACAATCATTAAGACCCCAAACATGTCTTAAACCCTCCTCAAACCCCAATTGTGACCTATTTGTAGAGATGGAACTAAAAATAATATCAAACACCACAAATTAGACATAAAAAATACCATATGTTTTTGTATACTCTCTAATTATTTTTTACATGCAATTTGGTTGTACCTTCACTTATATGGATTTGTATAAAACTATACATTTTCGAGGTTTTTCGCCTAAAATAGGGGTTTGGAGAGCATGAGTTGATACAAATAAGTTGGATAGGTGTTTAAAGACTTATTTTACCTTTTAAATCTCAAAAATATAGGTAAAATTTCTTAGAAGTTTCCAAACTATTCAAATATTTTAGGTTAGTCTAAAAATGCTTCAAAAGGGCAAGCTTGCCGATGGCCATTTCAAGGTTTCATACTTCTATAGTGTTCCAGATCACCAAATTTTAAATGAAACATGGTAATATCATATTTAAAGTGAATCAAGTGTTTTTTTGTAGTTTCATATGTGTGATGGGTATTAGGAGTGATATTTTTAATTTCTAAGCCAAGGAGGGCTAATTAGGCTTAATTTGATTGAAATAATGTGCTAGAAAAGACACACTCAGATTTAGGACACCAAATTTTGTGAGGAGATGTAATGGGATATTATATGTATAAAAATACTCTCATTTTTCCATAGTCTCTTCCAATTTATTCTAGGCAAGGAACTTTAACTATTTTAGGGCCACAAGGAATTGTGAAGGAATACAAGGTTTGTGAACAAAGTCAAGTATTTTTAAGTGATTTATGGATTTAATGGACTTTTTACTGTTTTTATATGATTATAAGATACCATACATGAATAAATTTTCAATATTGGAATAAAAATCCAACTTTTTTGTTCTATGCCTTAGTGAAAGAGGAGTAATTCCTTAGTGAAAGAGGAGCAATTCAAGGAGTGAAAAGATAAAATGAATGTATAATGGTTCCAAATAAACTTTTACAAGGATAATATACATTATAAAAAACAAATATGAATAGAGAAAAGGTCAAGGATCATTTGGTATTATTTGTAAAGGTTTGAAAAGGTCTCAAGACTCTAAAAATAACTTCTCTTTCTAACACCTAGTGTGTTGAAGGAGTCAAATTTGCACTTGAAGGATTTCACTAGCCCATGGATCATTGAAGGACCTCATATATGTCCTAGAGGAAGTTTTAAATGAATAATAAAGGAGGAATTAAAGTCATATTTATAAGGGGAATAACCAATTTTGTAATAAATACACAAGGCTTAGTATATATGGTTCTTGATCAAGGATCTAGGCATTATTGTTTGTCAAACTCCACCAATCAGGGATAATGAATGCTTAAAACTCATTCAAATTCCCAGATATGTTTCACATGAACCTCTACACTATTTTCCAAGGGTGAATGAGATACTAATTAGATATACTATATAACATTTGTGAAAAGGACTAAATCATGGTCACATTTCCTTATTTTTGGGTTTCTTATCTCCCTTTCTTCATTCCCATTTTTTTATATATTTAGGAAAAAGGCCTTAATTGGTAGTCCATATCTTTGGCATGAGGAAACATTTCCAAGATTTAAATATGTAACCTCTTAAGATAATGTAAATAACTATTTTTAGACTCATTGATATATGTTTAGTGTGTTTTTTTTAGTTTGATTTGCACATGTGGTAGTGTTTTCTCCCTTGGTAGGTCCTAATCTCACCTAGTTACTAGTATATCATCTTATGTAGGTCATATATAGTTTTTTTATGTTAAGTGTCTTAGCTTGGAGTGGAGATATTGAATATTTAGTGCCTTGAATTAGACCTTCCATCATTTCCCTCATGCTTTGATCACTTGGTGAAACCTTTATGTGAAAAACTTTTGCATATGAGTCCTTAGAGTCATAAGATTCTATGATTTACATTACTTATTAGTGTTAGTTTAAGTCCAAATTGAGTGGATAAATAATATAGGTGCATCACCATCCCTTAGATTAGATTTGTTTTATGTACCTTATATCCCTTTTCACCCCAACAATAGTAGGTTTAAGTGAACTAAGCCAAAGTGATGTACCAAAGGATTTATCCCCATGATCTGAAGGTTTGGTATAGATATAAGTAACCCAAAACCTTGAGGCCATTCCAATGCTAGTATAAGTTTGAAAAAGAATTGAACACTCTCCTTCAACAGGGTACAACTTGGGTTTCTAACATTAACAAAAAAATATATTGGTGGAAGATTCCATTTTATAAGATAGGAAACATGAAATAAGGCTTATGCCCACCTCAATTTAATAAAAAAATTCAAAGATACCTATGAAAAAAATTATATTGTTGTAAAAAGGGATAGGGTACTTGAATGACATCAAGAGATGTGGGATTTAGTCCAAAACTTTTCAAACCAAGAGATGGATGCTATCACTATAATTAATAACTTAAGAGTCATTCAAGTAAGCACTCAATATGGGCAATTTGTGCCTAGTCCCATTTTTAAGAATCTTCTATGAGCAATACTGGATAATTTTAGAGTAGAGATTAAAGGCAATATCTATAGAACCAGTGATGAAATTATATAATTGGTCAATCTTACAAAGGATAAAATTATAGGGATTGAGGCATTATATAAAAATGTTAGAGCTACATTAGGCATACATAAGAAACTAATGGACAAGCTTCCTTAATTATTCAAAAGGTCTCTAATTGATTTTGATACTATAGAGGCTGACTTATAAGTGAGTCACACACTTTACCTACAACTATAAGCTCCAAGTAATCCACTTTAGTAGTAGGTGTTATGCCCATTCCACCTCAGAGTGCTCAACTTCCCAAGTATACACTAATACATACTCATACTAGGCCTACTTATGTGCCACTTATAGTGACCATAACCATAACTACTTTGGCATCTAATTTAGGCTTATCTATAATTATAGTG
Organism: Torreya grandis; assembly: GCA_037957365.1. Classification (NCBI taxonomy): domain Eukaryota; kingdom Viridiplantae; phylum Streptophyta; class Pinopsida; order Cupressales; family Taxaceae; genus Torreya; species Torreya grandis. The sequence goes on along the minus strand of JARHVA010003153.1, from coordinate 1,588,479 downwards.
TCTACTTTAGTTACAATACTAGTTTTAACTCTAGTTATACGAACTTTGACATCCACTTTAGACATGTCATAGTTTTCTTCTTTTAACAATGTTGTATTATCACTTTCTAAATATATATATATATATATATATATATTTGCATGTATATATATATATATATATATATATATATATATATATATATATATATATATATATATATATTTGCATGTATATATATATATATATATATATTTGCATGTACTGATTGAGATGAAATTATTAGTTCCTAACTCATTTAGATTTTATATATTTTATTTTAGGTGAGAAATTCTATTTTGAGAAATAATTATTGTACATGCACACTTTGCATGAGATTATCATGTAGTGTTATTTTCATCTATTTATTTTTTATACTTTGCTTAAAACATGAGGCCTTTCACATCTCAAGATTATTTATAATTTCATTTTCATATTCCAAAAAAAGGATAATTTTGGATATTAAGATTAATAATAAGTCTTGAGAAGTTTTGTAATTTTAGTCTTGATGTGCAAAATATGATTCTTCTCTAACTTGTGGATTGTATAAGAAGTTATATCATTATGGTTGCTTAGTCTTTTGGTTATGTATGAGTTATCTATTTTATATACAATCATTCATGTTAATCTATAATTTATATGAATACCTTTTGCATATAAATAATAATCCCCCTTATGGATGTGTTATTGTAGTCTAAAAAATGTGACAACCTTTGATTTCATGTGTTTAAGTATGTTGTATTTTGGTTACCTTTGAATCCTAAATATGTTTGATTTCTTGTGTGATAAAATATCTTGTAATAAATATTTTTCTATGATTTATTATCCAACCTCTAGTTGAAGTGTTGGTATTGAAAATTTTCATCAGTGTGGTCCACAAGCCTCCTTTCCTACCCTACATTTCCCTCATTTTGAGTTTCTTTTGAAGTCCTACCCACTTTTGGTTAGAACCATCATCGATACACATATATAAAGTATATGATTCATCCATTTCTAACCCATCCATGGTCAAAAAGATACCTCATTCACCACTAATATGTTATTTATAAAACTCAATACCCTGTAACTCATGCCTTGGAATGATTAATCACTGATCTTAAAATGTTAGAGGCTACATCATAAAAAGTGGGTGGAGATGATCTCGATGAAGTGGGTGGACCCAAAGGTGGTTAAACCTATGGGGGAACTAGTGGGGGTGCAAAAGTCTATACAATTGAAGCACTTAAAGGTTCAAGATGAGCCATGAGGATCCCTACTAGTGAAATGGCTTAGGTAAAGGGGACTTGAGATGTTTTTAATATACAAATATAAAGGCACTTGGGTAAATTATGAAGGGGGAAAATGGGAAATAGGGGAGGGGACACCTAAGTGGGTTGTTGAGGGAAAAGAAAATTGGGGGGTGCTCTACTAGGTTATTAAAGAATGGTGGGGGAAGGGGAAGAGATATCTATGGATGCCTATGTTTGGTTGTGTTTTGGGCTCATCTCTAGCTTGATATTGATGTCAAGCCTTAGTTCCTATATAACCTAAGGTCAAGCTACCTAGGGTTAAGTTTCCTATATCTGAGTCATCTAAGTCACAAGAGGTGGCAGAGATAGAACAAAGGGTCGAAGAGGAGAAGCTTGTAGAGGAGAAGGGGTCGAGACCCCTTGTAATATCCTCCTTAAAATTTGGGAATTATTAACTTTAAAATTTAAGTAGACACTCCATTTTTATCACTTCCATGTCAAAATTATAAAATGGAACAATTTCAAGTAATTACACATAATCTAGTTTGAAGTCATTTGTTCATCTAATTTACACATTAAAATTCACATTAGGGCATCTCTAGGTTCAATAATTCACTATAGTTTTTTGTTTAATTATCATTTTGATCAATTTCTCTATTCAATTATCATTCTAGTCAATTTATCTATTCAACTATCATTCTAGTTAATTTATCTATTCAATTATCATTCTAGTCAATTTCTTTGGTTAATTATTCTATTATGGTCAATTCATTAATTTTATCTTTGATTAATTAATTAAAATATTTCCCTTTCTCTAAATAAATCTTCTAATTAAATTCTCTACATTATATTAATTAAATTGATATTTGATTAATTTAATTAAACATTATTCTAATTAAATTCCCCACATTTGTATTAATTAAATTGATCCCTTATTAACTTAATTAATTATTATTCTAAATTATATTTCTATTAAAAATATAATTATAATTTCCTTTCATTTAATTAATTATTATTTTCCTCCAAGCGGGCATATTCAGTCAAGAAAGGATATTAAGATTATTTGGAATATGTTTTTGTGAGCTGAAATTAATTTGATAAAATAAATTAATGTACAAGATTATTATCTACCCTTCATATTTGAGACAAGATGAATGGACCTTAATGAGTCTTGTGAAATATTTTAGGAGAATTATCAACCCTTCATCTTGGAAACAAGATGAAGGGCCCACATTGGTGATCCATGTGCCTTTTTTGGGAATAATTCTCCTCCCTTCATCTTAGAAACAAGATAAACGGTCTAAATAGAATCTAAAAAATATATTATAAGGATAATCCTCCACCTTTCATCTTATAAACAAGATGCATGGTTTACATTAATTCTCATTTGATATTTTTAAAGATCATCCTCCACCCTTCATATCGATTTAGATAAAGGGCTCACATTAGAGATCCATGTGCACATTTGAGGACTCATTTTCAAATATTTATCTTTATTTAAAGATTAAGGGTATTCACTAATTTTAATTTATTATAAACATACTCCTTTACATCATAACTATCATGCTTAATTTAGACAATGAAGTGCTATAAAATCATAAAGTCTATTTTTGCATCACCTTCCCAAATTCTTGATCGAAGTTAAACATGGTCCATAGTTCCAATGGAGATGTCCTCACATAATGGGGTTGATGTAAACAATCCACTTTTATCACTTCCATATTAAAATAGTAAAATACTTTCTATAATTACACATGATCTAGTTAGAAATCTTCTCTTCATCTAAGATGCTTGCTTGAACTCACCTTGGGGCACTTCTAGGTGGGATAATGCACCATATTAGATATATTTAATTATAATTAAATGGTTAATTTATCTATTTAATTATACTTATAGTAATTTTCTCTAGTCAATTATTCTATTCTGGTCAATTCAATAATTCCCCCTTTCTCTGATCAATTAATGCTATAAATTCCCCCTTTTTGATCAATTAATGCAATTAATTCCCTTTTATACAAATCATTATTATAAATTATATTTATATTAAAAAAAAATTATATATATAATTTAATTTAATTAATTCTTATTTTATGACCCATAAAAAAATTTAGATTAAAATAGATAACAAATCAAAAGTTGTGATTATTTTACCAGCCGCTTTTAGCTAAAACATAAAATCAGAAATAAAAGGCAGTAGTTAGTAATTTGACTATAAATTCTAAAATATATATCAATTTTAAAATAAATATTGAGATATTTTTTATAGGAAAAATTATCACATCCCTACTAAAATTCATATCAAAATAGATAATATATCTAAAGTTATGAATATTTTACGAGCTATTTTTATCCAAAAAAGAAAATCTGAAATAAAGGTGGGATTTGGTAATTTGACCTTAAATCCTAAAATATATAAAAATTTTCAATGAAAATTTTGATATTTTTTATAATACAAATATGAAAAATCTTATAAAAAATTGATATTAAAACATATAATATACAAAAAGTTATGAATATTTTACTAGCCATTTCTTAGAAAAAAAATAGATTTTTTTCAAAGGAAGATTGATAAATAGGTTTAAGAGAAAGGTATGGGTTTATAGTCCCACAAGAAATTCCATAAGGAATATATAAATATGTATCATTAATAATATCACTTATCTATATTTTAATCATTGCTAGTTTTATTTAATCAAGAATATGAAAACGAGTTTTGAGCCTAAGACCTCGCAAGCAATACAAAAGGTTAGCTAATAATGCATTAGATTTCAAACTAGAAACATGTAAACATCCATTAAAGACTTATTTTTATGGGATGTGCCTCAAATTTAGTTTCACATGATACTTGTTAATATCATTTATGTGAGGATATCTCCATTTGAAAATATGGACCTTGTTGATCTTGATCAAGAATTTGAGAATGTGATGCACAAAGATACTTGATGATTTGACATCAATTAATTATTTGAATTAATAATGATAATTATGATATAAAGGGGTATATTTATAATAAATATGGATTAATGAATAACCTTAATCTTAAGATGAATATGAATGGTTGAAAATGAGTTCTCAAATGTACACATGGATCAACACATGGATGACTGATGTGAACCCTTCATCTTAATCAAGATGAAGGGTGGAGGATGATATTTGAAAATATCAAATGAGAGTTAATAAAATATATTAATATTATTTACAAGATTAATGGTGGATATTTAGTCATAATAAAACACATAGATCACCAATGTGGGCCCTTCATCTTGTTTCCAAGATGAAGGGTTGAGAATGCTCACACAAGATTCATTATGGGCCCTTCATATTTTATACAAGATAAAGGGTGAAGAATAATATTGGATATTAATTCAATTATAAATTTAATTATCTCATAAAATAATATTCCATAGTATCTCAAGATCCTTTCTTTGCATGAAGATGTCCACTTGGAGGGAAAAATAGGAATAAATTAATTACATGATAATTAATATTCTATTACAATGGAACTATAATTAAAGGAATGATTTTTGGAGGTGGAATTAATATAATTAATTTATCAAAGAAAGAATAATTATTAAAATGACCAAAATAAGATAATATTGAGATGGGCTTAATATTTGGCTACATGAGCCTTGACAATGCCATGTGGGTCCCAATCTCTATACTCAACCCTACCTAGGTGTTTAAACCTTATTTAGATTATGATCCTCTTGGGTATATAGGGTTAATACTATATTAATGATAAGGGAAAAGGGTGTATCATAGCTACAATAGGCCAATTAAATACTAAACTTTGATATATCATATACTAAATTTATTAAACTGAGATAAGATATTAATAGAAAGTATAACTATGATAGATATATAAATAAAAAAGAAGTAATTTAATTAGCTTGTTATAATTTTAATGTAGATCTAGATCTGGAATAAGTTGAAATCAGGTGGGAAGATACGTCTAAAACAATTGTTAGATTCTTGATCTGGTGGCTCTAGTTATCTAGATAGTTACATAAGCCCTAGACAATTATGTCGATGCTACTATCAAATTCCAATGATAGTGTTTAGTGTAAAATATTTAGTGAAATAAGATGTGACCACCTAGATTATTCTAGGTTTTGCTTCACCTTTGCTCTGGTGTATTCAGATCTAGTTCATGAATTGTCCCTCCTTGTGAAATGCTAAAACCCTAGTTTTCCATTTTCAATATGACCTTGGGGAAAAAAGGGGTAGTGGGAACATAGTGTCAATATGACCCATAATGACCTTGATATGAAAGGGAACTACCTACATATCTAATACTCTAGAAGAGGGCCTCAGGCTAATGTAGTTTTCCCCTACATGTTGGCTTGTGTGTGAATAATGCAATGTGTGTAAAGTACAATAATGACCTATCTTATAACTTGGTAAATAAGACCTTATGACTACTCCTTTATTACTTTATACCTATAGATGTGATATACCTATCACTAATATAGAAATATGGAAGATTTTGATCAATTGAATGTTTGATAGAGTGATTTTGATAAATGCCTTAGTCTCTTATTTTGAGTACTAGGTGAGAAATGAATGAGGGTTGATATTTTATTTATACCAATCATATTGGAAGATAAATTACATTAAGCACTTAAGTCAACCACTGTAATACATTTCATTTGTAAATTGGATGAATTTAGGGCATTAGACACTTACATTGGGTCAGGACAGTAACATCAACCATACTATCTATCTCGAACATTAGTGTTAAGGGAGTAGAGAAATAGGTATAGGCTTAGACCTTGTAGAGGTATAAGATAGTTACATTTTAATCATTCTAGATAAGATAGTATTTATGTGTCATAAATATAATATTGGCTAGACTAAGAGATAGGCTAAGGGGTATAAGATAGAGTAGATGAGAAGATTACAAAAGAAAGGCATGTTTATAAATAAGAGGAAAACCAAGGTTTGAGTTTGCCAAGTGTATAAGACTAAGGTGCTACATAATCACAAAATATTGTTTACATTCCCCCTTTTAATCTAGTAATGAAATTACTAGTTTAAATGAAAGGAATAAGTACCTGGGTATGTATGCACACTTTATATTTAATTGAGTTTAATTTGAGTGATTTTTTGGTGACTGACTTGCAACCAAGATAATGTTATAGTGTAAAATTAGTGCATATAATCTAGGTTAAAATTACTTGAAATATATTGAAATTAAAAGATCAAGGTTTAGGATTACACCTGTGTGTCTATGTAACTGCCTTGCCTACTGGAAAGTTGTTTTGAAAAAATATGTATCACTATAAGGCTCTAAAACTAAGATTAGGATAAATATAAATAAATATTTAAAGTGCATACCCCCAACTTTAGAGAAAAAGTTAGTTGCCACTTGGTAGTTGAGATTAGCTCAACCATGCAACCCAATAAGACATATAACTTGTTGGGGTTGGATAATACAAACAAATATAAACTAAAAAATTGAAAAGATTGAGTGGTTTGATCACCTCAACCATACCAAAAAGGTGAACCAACTACTACTATAGATTGGTTCGATAAAGTTCATAAAAGTCTATAGGGTATCAATACATGTAATTGTTTTGGGATCTCAAACTGATTTATTTTTTGAAATATTAGTCACATGTTGCATAGCATATGCACTTTAAATATATCTTATGCTAAAATTATGTATAAAAATGGTACAATTTATAGAATTCTACCATAAGTATGTGCTTTGGCTAATTCAAATAATTATGTAGGTGCGGAGGACATGCTTCCAAATCATGCCTCCATTATATATAGAGAAACTTGAAAATTGATATAAGTACTAATATGGAGGACATATTTCTAAAACATTCCCCCACTATAAAATGGAGATGATGAATACTAAAAAAGTTTGGATAACATGATTCTAAAGCATGCCCCCATTGAATTTGGAAATTGTGAAGGTGTGGAAGCCATGTCCATATGGCATACCCCCACTAAATTTGAAAATTGTGAATGTGTGGAATCCATGTCTATATGACATTCCCCCAATGACATGCCCCCATTTGAGGTGAGAAATGAATATTACCTAGTAGTTATTTCACCTCAAAGGAATAAGATAACCATATAGATGTATATATTATGATTGAACTATGTAGTATGTAAAAAAATGTGCATAGGAAAATGTATCATTGAATCACATAGAATGAATGTGATAATATGTAGTCCTAAGATTCATAATAAAGATCATGGTAATTTATAAATATAAAAAATATAAGATCAATAAGAAAATAAGCACACACATAAGATCACTCAAAAGTAAGTCAACAAATAAAGGTCTTAAGAGACCATAAGCAAGGGCCATGTTTAAATGCCACCAAATTTAAGGGACATGACTTAGTCAAATATCCATGAAGTAAGGAGTGACATATTTAAATATCCATAACACAAATAATGACATGATTCAAATGTCAAAGAAGGAAAACATAGGCATAGGGGCCACATATAATGGATCATATTCAAATTATTGAACAAGCAAGATAATAAGGCAAAACACTCAAGGAAGTTCATAAAGGAAAATAATAATCAAGTGGCATAAAAATATCATAGTATCTCATGGATCCAATGTTAAAAAAGTACATCAAGTGTATAACATATCAAGTAACTTATGTAAGATATAATCATGGATAATAGGCATGTGTAAGTACAAATATAAGCTTAAACATGATAATGTAGAGTGATAATCAAATCATATAACCTATGTATCAAGATCAAATAATTGGATGCCCCCAATGTCCATATGAAATGAGTAGAGGGAAAGTCTAACATCCAAAATATGAGTGTATCATGTATCTGTATATGCTTGTATCACACCTAATGGAAAAGTGTGATATATGTGTGTATGTAGGAGTAACTGAATATGTGGTCCATTAATATGATATTATGACATGGATGCCAAAGATACAATATAAAAAATAAGTTCCAAATTTTTCTTTGATTTTTTTGAATGTTTTTGATTATTTTGATGATTTAAGAGTTCTAATCTAGGAGGTCTTCATAACCAAAAGATGTAGGACCATTTTTATAAATTTTCAAGTGTTGTTTATAATAATGGATTGACTATTATTCAATATGTTTTTCCAATGACTTCCTTGAAGCTAATGGCATGGGCAGATAACCATATCCATCATGTGGCATACAAATTTTTGTGTCCATATCAAGAAAGGTAACACACTTATTTGTATTATCCCACTTGGCTTACCATATGAGTAGCCAATCTTGTCCAAGTTTTAATTTCAAATGGGGGTCATGGTCTAGTATCTATAGGGTTATGGTCACCACACAGGTACCATAAGTAATAGGTAATCAAATGTATCTATGAGACTCTAACATCAATGGAGAATATATGATTTAATTTGTAGTATGTCCCAATTATTTGAGGAATGTAGTACCACAAGTTGTATCCCATTTGTTCTTATCAAACTAGAGGTGGTGGAAAATATCCCATCAATATTAACAGTAATAGTCAAATCTTCATTATTTGATCATTTTGAATGATAGTTTTCATTTGAAATATAATAAGGAGTTTTCCTTTCAATTAATTCTAAAGCCTTTGGAGAAGACTCCACATTGTTCACATGTTATATTTACATTTTACCCTTGCAAGGTTGGCTCAAATTTTTTAACCAATATGGATGAATTGAGTAAGAAGAATTTACATGCTCATCTAATATGATTGAATTCCCCTTATCTAGATTCAGTGTTATATCTTCTACAAGTGGATTGATCTTATCTATACCAAGACCTATGGGTTCAAACAAGTTATGCAAAAGGTGATCAAGTGAATCAAATTTTAGTGAAAGAATTTTCTCATCTTTCATATCATGAATGTTATAAACATCACTATCATTGTAATTAGAATCATTCCCATATTTCTACTCAATTTAAATCAATAAAGGAAGCTCAAATGAAGGTTGTTCTTATGGTTTTAATGGATCTTTCAGTAATGGTTCTTGATATTGATATGCGTCTATGTGAATCTCACTATGTGGTACCTTATTTTAATATTAGGATGGATGAACCATTGTACTTGAATCACCTATTTCATAAGTGTGTATATGCTCAATAGTAATGCATTGTCTAGGTGGTACCATTGTAAGAATGCCCTTGATTTTATATTGTATCATTTTGCATAATTTTGAAGGTTCATCATTGACAATCACTATTAATAAATTCCCATCATGTATAAATTTTAAACATCTATGAATTCTAAATGGGACAAATTAAATTGAATGTATCCAAGGTCCACTCAAAAGTACATTATAATTCAATGATTGAGACATTACGTAAAAAGTAGTTGAAACACTTTTTGGTCCCAATGTCACATCCAATGTAATTTGACCAACTAGAGGACTATGTGAATTATCAAACCATTTGATATGCATAATAAAATTTTGAATTATATTGGTGATAATTCCCATGGTGGTTAAAAATTTGATACTACAAATGTTTAGGCCTAATATATTATCAATGAACACCTTTTTTATGCCCTTATTTTAATTGTCACTTATATAAACAAAGGTAATTCTTGATTAGTAATATCTTTTGATGGTAACTCAGTCGGATCAAAGGAAATAATTTTGGCATTATTCTTGAGATCTTTTATGATATCTATAAAATAAGTAGGATCAATATCATTGGGAACTTGAGTTTCACATAGTGTCTCATATAGGATATCCTTGTAAACTTAGATCACTTTAAGACATCAAGTATCAAAATTTTATCATGTATATTGATTAATTGGTAAAAAAGGTCATATCCCTTAGATTTTATAAATATTTTAGGCTTATGAAACATTGTCTATATATTAATAGGTGTCATAATAGGTTGAGCAACATTACCACTTCAAGTAGAAATAACATGGACTACATAATCTAATATAAGTCATGGGTGAATAATGGGTCTAGGATGATAAATATCACTTGAATAAGGCTTGGGTAGAAAAAATGGTTGTGATTATGTACGTTGGCATCTAGATACTTGCTATATAACATTAAAAAAAGAATTATTAATATATATATCAAATGATGTCTCCATTTTAACACTCATAATGCACACAAATTTGCTTAACATTTTTACAAAATAATTAATGTAAAAATCATTAAAACTATCACAAATTTTATGATAAAATGGGTGATGGATGTATCCATGGTGCATATATTATATGAAAACCAAGGATTAACAATAGGAAAATAAATTAGAAAACCCTAACTGACTTAGGGTTTTATGCTCAAAGATCGAGTTCATAAAATGTTTAACCCTTATTTGGATTAGGATCCTCTTGAGTTGATAGGGTTAAGAATATAGAAATAATAGGGAACAAGGGTGAATATCATATCTACATTAGGCTAATTAAATACTAAGCTTTGATGTACCATATATTAAATTTATTAAACTAAGATAAGTCATTAATGAAAAGTACAACTATGCTAGATATATAAATTATAAAGAAGTGATGTACTTATCTTGTTTTAATGTTAATGCAGATCTAGATTTGAAATAGGATGAAAGTGGGTGGGAAGATAGTTCTATAACAATTGTTAGATTTTAGATCTGGTGCCTCTAGCTATCTAGATAGTTACATCTACCCTAGCTAGTTGCATCAACATTATTATCTGAGTCTAATGATAGTATCCAGTATAAAATATTCAATGAAATAGGATGGAACCACCTAGATATTTATATATTTTACTTCACCTTTACTCTAGTGCATTTAGATCTAGGTAATCAAGTATCACTCCTTATGAAATGGAAAAGCCCTAATTTTTCATCTTTAATGTGACCTTGGGTAAAAATGGGTTAGTTGGAACATGGTGTCAAAGTAACCTGTAATGATCCTATTTTCAAAGAGAACTACCTACATAGCCAATACTCCATAAGAGGGTCTCAAACTCAGGTAGTTATCTCCTACGTGTTTGCTTATGTGTGAATCATGTAATGTGTGTAAAGTAAGTACAATAGTAACATATCTTGTAACTTGGAAAATAAGATTTTATGACTACTCCTTTAGTAATTTAGACCTATAGATGTGTTGTACCTATGATTGGTATGGAAATAGGTAAGATATTGATCAATTTAATGATTAATAGAGTGATTTTGATAGGCACCTTAGTATTTTTGGTTTTATTTCTAGGTGAGGAATGAATGAATGTTAATATTGTATTTATACCAATCCTATCAGGAGATAACTCACATTAAAGAACTCAAGCTAACCATTATAATACATTTCATTTGAAAATTAGATGACTTTAGGACACTGTACACTTTCAGGTAAGGATAGTAACATCAATGCTACTGTTTATCCTAGACATTAGTGTTTAAGGAGTAGTAAAATAGGTATAGGCTCAAAAATTGAAGAGGTGTAAGATAAGTACATTTTAAGAATTCTAAGAAAGATAAGATGTTTATGTCATAAATATAATATTGGTCAGACTAAAATATATTACAAGGGGTAAATGATAGAGTAAATAAAAGGTTTGCAGAATTAAGGCATGTGTAGGACTAAGAGGAATAACCAAGGTCTAATTTTTCCAAGTGCATAAGACTAAGGTGATACATAATCACAAAATATCATATACACTAGGGTATAAGAATATATACATGCTACCATTTTCTAAAATGGGGGAAGATTATGGTACACATGATGTCTGATGATGATGGGGAATGTTGGGAATGCCTTATATTAGTGGTTGGTACAATTACTAAAGATTCCATAAACTATATAGTAGGGAATTTATTATTCTACCAATTGGTCTGAGACTTGATAGGGAAAATTGAGGGGAACTCTGAGGATGGTGACCTAAATGATAGTGTCATCCTTATAATACTAGTAATTAATTATAGGGGCAAGGGAATACCTTATCTGTATGGAGAGATGAGGCATGATTTATTCATTGATGGCCATATAGACCATTGGGTAGAAATACACATATTTACCAAATTTAGTTCTAGTAATGGCGGCCATATAGTTAATGTAAAATCACATGGACCATTGCACCCCTAAAAACTCTCATGTAAAGGTAGATGGATTGAACATGATGGTGGTACAAATATCATCTACCAAATAAATCATCATATAAAATTTTTCTCCACTTTGACAATCTGATACTACCTTGATGAGGTTAAATTTGATCACACCTCTAGGTTTGGGACCTAATCACCTTTGAGGATTATGTGTAGTAGGGGCACCCAAAAGAGATTGACATGAACATAGTCAATTACCCTAAAAAATAAATCAAGTAGAATCATTCCTACATAGATCCCATCTATAGAGTGTAGGAGTCTATGTCTACCTCATTATCCCATCTGGTATTTGGGTTCTTTTCTCATTCCTTCATGACATCATAAATTTGATATGTGTTAGTCCATGAATCAACTATAGCAATTTCATATGAGATTATGTATTTAAAGAGGTTTGAGTAATATTTGAAATCACTTCCTAAAATATTTATGATCTTATGTCTGGATCTTATAGAGCACACTAGATCATGGATGCCATTTTGTACTCATTTAGAAGTGAGTAACAACTTGTTAAAGATGTTATCACATGGTGATACATTCATATTAGAAGTGAATTTATGTATCCCTCACATTTTTGTATGATTTAAGGGAATCCTATAACTCAACCTCATCCTTTTCATCACTAGAGCTAGGTTTGAGCACCATCTCAATTATTTTGAGTATTTTATTATAGTGTTTGAAAAAGGTTAGGCCCTTTGAGAAAGTGTTGTCTTTATATTAAGGCTTATATTTAGGGTTATAAGATGAATACACCATGGAAAAAAGGGATAGATCATAATGATAGTGAATTATGAGTGGGGAAGAAAAAACTAGTTCAAGAATGAACCAAAAGAGAGGAGGAAAATCTAGGAAGATGGGATCAATAATAGTAAATGAGATTGCTCCTTGACACTTATAAAGATTTATAATAATATTCTAAATTGATGGTGTTTGTAAATTCACTCATTTTAAATTTAAATTTGAGTTTATAGCTTGATCTTTCCATTTATTTCCCAATCTGGAGTTAACTTAAAGATTCCAAACATGCACTGCCTACTAGATTCAGTGATTATGATGTGACATTTTAAATCATCCAATCAGGGCCCAACTTCCCATTTAGTTAATTATGGGAGTGTGGTAAGCACATGACTAAGTTTCCCATGTGGCATCCTAGATATATTTTATCTTTTGTCATACATCTCTTACTAATTGGTTAAGATTTGTAATGACTAACACCTAGGTGTGGCCTACCACCTCAAATTGACACTTTTAAGAGATAGATTGTCAATTAAAGGAGTGAGGTGACATGTGACATCCTTTGATTGAAATTTTTAATCTATATATACCTTATTCTAACAACTTTAGGCTTCTCAATATTATTCTACCACTTAGTATAAAAGTGCCATGTGGTAATGTCTGGTATGTTGGGCTCTCCCAGGCTATGACATATCTGACAAGTTTAGGAGACTAACATGTTCTAATAATAAGTCCACATGGTTCTCCCCCACTTGGTTAGGATCTCTTTGGATTTGACATTTATTATAGGTTTAGGAGACTGACATGTTCTAACATCAGGTCACTTGATGATTCTTCACTCAGTTAGTCTCTCTTGTGTTTTAACATCTCTAATAGGTCTATGAGATTGACATGTTTTGATAGTGGGTCCACATGGAACTCCTCCACTTGGTTAATATCTCCTAGGCTCTAACATCTCTTATAGGTCTCAAATATTGACATATTATGACAATGGGTCTATATAACACTCCTTGATTCGGTCAAGCTCTCTCAAGCTCTAACATCTTTGACAAGTCTAGGAGATTGACAAGTTATGATATCAGGTCCATACACTACTCCCTAATTTGATCATTCCTTCTATAAAAATCCATGAATAGAGATTAAACAAAAAAATAAAGCCACATAAAATTGAGACACTCACTTGCCTGCGAACAAGGCTTTACAAGGAACCACATAAGACTCCAAGAGATTGAGACTCTAGGAACTAGAATATAAAGTCAAAATCTACAAAAAAAATAGTTAGTGTGAAAACTATTATAAGTGAAAATTTTCTTTGATTTCCTAAAAATTGGTAGGTAATGGATTACACTTCAACTCAAAAGCTTACAGGGAAGAACAGACTATTATTTTAAGCACATTAGATGCTGGGTAGACTAGGGAGGGACATAAATTTGAGGATTTTCATAAAAGATGTTATTCAGAGAGGGATTAAAAATCTAGGTACTTCAATCTAATAATTTTTTTAAAGAGGGGTCCCCCACTTCTCCAAATAAGGGGGTGTGTTGGCCATAACACCTGTGTAATTTATAATCAATGCAAGCTCAACTAATATGAATTTTCCCCTATATGAGCAAGATATAATCAATGAAGTCAAAAATAATAGTATACCTTGATATGGACAAGATATAGTTGATGTAAGAATAATAATATCATTTCATTAATGATAAATATATATTCAATAGAGCCCAAAAATAATATGTCCCAATATAACTAGAGTAACGACATATACATCAAAATAATTCATACACATGGAAACTTGCCACAATAGATGCATGGTAGGAACCATGACAACATAGGCAAACATATATATAGCCAATCCATAAACACTTTACATGATATATAATGACACTAGGCATATAACAATGTAGAGTAAATATAACAATAAATGAAAGCATACCAAGCACATTAAAAAAATACCATACTTAGATTAAACAAGGTAACAATGTCACAAACATAGAGTAGATAATATAAGTAATATCATGCAAAGAAAAAAAGTACAAGTATATTGATCCATAAGGATATAGAAAAATAATCCATGTATTAAACAATAAGATGTAAACCATATTTCAATCATCAACATATATTAGAGGTAAATTTATAAGATTGATGATGAAACCACTACTTCATATAAGTAGTATTTATATAATTGCTAGTTCCTATAGAGTGGTGGTTATGATGGGTTTAAATCATTAGTTTGCATTAACTATGTATTTTTCCCATACAAATTATACAAGTAAGATACTAATATGAAGGAGTATCTTTAGTTTCTATGATGTTTATAAATCCTCTAGTGCATGAAAGGACATCATTGAGGATGATAAGAAGGCACACATATAGAGAAGGAATCAATGAATAGAGTTGGTGTTTGGTTATTTATAGGAAGGAATGGATAAAATAATATTGAGATAAATATGAGTGGGAAAGATAATAGTTATTTCACTTGTTTTAATATTCTCATTATTATTTTTCTTTGGCCATAATAAGATTAAAATTAGAGAAACTTCCTTTTCTAACTAGTTTTTCCCCACTCTAGGGTTTTCCATACCAAAATGTTTATGTCTTACTATCTCCATGTTTATGTGTTCTATTCATGTTTCTTACCTTCATGTTTTATTTTAGAACATATTATTTTATATCTTCCATAAATGCATCACATTAATTATAAGTCATATGGGTAAATTAAAATGTCATTTCAAAGTAAATTCAAATTAGGATAACAAATTGTGATTTTTTTGTATTCTAGTAAGCTAGTGTTTAAGTGTTTATATAATACATATCAACAAAATATACAATATAAGAAAGGATCATAAAAATGTAGAGGAAAAATAAGATAAACGCACTAGATAATAAGTATTATATACACATTAAACACTATAGAATAAAAAAAACATAAAGAAACACTAAATCCCCCTCAAGCATAACAATATATGATCATAGATAAAATCACTACACACATAAGATACATGACAAATTAAGATATATAATTATATACACTTAAATTTTGTATTATAAAATTTGGAAACATCAAATTTGGCACACTATAGACATACCTATATTGTGCATACACATTTGAATCTTCTACATACTTTTTCCTATCTATCTACCTAATTATTGTCTCAACTAACCCAATTTACCAAAAATACATATTTATGATCACCCTAACCTATGTAATAACCTTAAAAAATCCTAAAAAGACTATGCCCATATCTCATATCATTAATTTTTAATCCTTAAATATAATTGATAATAATTAGATAGTTGCAGTTTATAGTAGGTGTTTGCCTCTATTGGTAAGGTCTCAAAAAAATAAAATATGTATTTTTTAAATTAGAGTCTCTATTAGGTCAACCTAGACATGTTTTATGGGTCAGCTATAGTAGGATATATAAAAGAGTCAAATATAAGTACAAACCAATCTTTAGGTTAAATCCATCTTGATCAGAAGAAACAAACTTGAGAAATAAACTAACACTTTCTAAAGATATTATCATAGAGGCATATACATTTGAATATCTCTTAAAATATCAACCCTAGAGCCAATTTTGAATACACATACAAGTTAAAATTTACATGGTACCAAGTTTTGAAATCTAAACATAAAATTACATTCTATAATGATGATAATGTTACACATGCACCCCTAAAGGGGAAAACTATGTGTGGTTTGAGCCCTCTTTTAAGTATATGAATGGAGACAATGTTGATTTACTTAGTAAGGAGTCATTTGGGCTATCTAAGTCAACATAATAAGAAATTTTTAAAGGAACATATTTTGGTTGAAGGTGAAATTAGGTTTTCAAATGAAGGAGAAGGGAACATATATCAATGCATGAGACCAAAAGAAAACACACACATAGGAGGCATATACAAGCATATACACAATGGTCATAGGTGTCACAACCATTTATAGTTAATAGGGATAGTGCTAACAAAGCCTTAACAATCCCAGTTTCTATAGGGTTCTTTCTATTATTGGAAACATCCAAGTATGGGTTTAGCTTTTATTTCTTGATCTAAGTAGTGATGAAACATTTACATAATATTTTTAGGATTAGTGATGATTGTCATGAGAAACATAATGTTATAATAAAAATAAGTAACTATCTTCCATCTCGCTTTATCAATAAAAAATAATATAAACGTAATATACAACTACAAAACATTAAATTTGTATGATTATTACCCTATTTTACACAATCAAAATAATTCAAATTTTCACTATTTTAGGACACATTAATCCAAAATAAGTAAAAATAATTGGCAAAATCAACATGAGATATATTATTAACTTAAGCATGGGGAAACCCTAGATGATTTCTACCTTAGGGTTTCATATTTATCCTCTATCAGTGTTTGAATTTTAGATCGAATGCTTGATTTCCACTTATTCACATAAGCCAATCCCTAACATAGATACAATGGATGCTAATTATCTATAGTTTGTAACTCAAGTTATGGTTGTCATAACTACATATTTATTTAATTGATTTTATGATGTATTTTTATATCATGTAATGAAATTGGTTAAATTTATTTTTAATAAAACTAAGGATGATATTAATAATGGTGAACTCTTATCTCCCCTTAGTAACACATATTACATGAGTATTGATTAAGATGTTTTTGGGTTACTACTTGAAGGGAAATGACATGTATGACTCCTTTTTTTCCTCATCCCCCAAGGATTCATGGTAGTGATAACTGACATCCCTCCCCTATTATTCTACCTAAGCTTATATTGGATATGGAGGTCCATGCTATCAAAACATAAATAAGTAGTGTGCATAACCTTATAGGGTTTTCAAGAATATATATATATATATATATACATATATATATATATATATATATATATATATATATATATATATATATATATGGGTTTGTGATTGTAAATCCATATTTCCTAACCCATGATAAGCAATGTATATAGTGATATCATCAATGATAATAATAAACCCTTGAAATAACCTATTTAGTGTGCCACTTTTCTTACACATCAAATACTTAATATGATGCATTTCATAAATAAATTACAAAAATGAATAGAAACCCTAAGGGTCATCTCACTTGAATATAAACTTGCACATGCCCAAAATATAGAGCATACTAGTGTAAATTGCATATCTAGCTTCCCACTAAAAACTCAAATGTCTCAAAAGATTATATTTATAACATGGGTTAAGAAACAAAAATAATCTATGACTGATGAATTATGAAATTGGAATAAGTTGAATACTTCTCCAAGTGAAACTATCATAATAATTATTTGAAACAAATTGATCATGTTACCTCTTATGCATTATATGAAAAGATCTAGGTACTATTGTGCTTATTATAAATATCATGGACATCTCATAGATAGATGGTGTTGTTTAAAACATATAATATAGGATATTAATGATAGTGGTGACCTTACATTGGATACATATATAAAAACACCATAAGACTCAAGCACACCTTCTGATATTGAGCAACCAAATCCAATTTTGGTTCCATTTCTTGAGGCTGAATACAGAATTGAGAGTTACCTAAAAAAGAGGTACTTAAGAACTAAGTACATAAGAAATATATATCTAATAAGATTAATGTTAAAAACATGGTTTCCAAGGTGGAAAACAAAATGCCTTATTCATTCATATAATCTTTGATTATTACTCCTCACATATATTGTTAGTAATGAACTAATGTCATGGTTTATAAGTCCCATGAAATTAATTTATGTAGCATGACAATTCTTAAGTCTCTTGGCTATGCCATTAAAAAATTGAATAATAATAGTTTATTTGTATCACTCATAATAGTAACCATTAAGTGGCCCTAGATCTTCCTCTTAATTTACATTCTTCTTCCACATTGACCCTACTTTAACCCAATACAATGTTTTACTAGGAATCTCATGAATAATATCAATGGATGTAACACTTGAAAATAATAATGATCACATTAAATTTTTATCTCCAAGGCAAGACTATTTTTAAGATAAGGAACATTCCAAATCAAGAAGACAAGTTGAAAACATTTCTTCAACTAGTGTTCAAGAAATGATATCTAATTCTTCTCCATATGCACTTTAAAATGACTACAACATGGGAAATTGATTTTAATATTGTTTAATAAGTTGAAGATAAATAAAAATACAATAAACCAATTATAAAATATTGTGTGATTGATTATACATACCCTATTATAACTGTCAAAGGCAATTGGAATGAAATTTATTAATTAGTTCATGAATATGGATATCTTGTTGAAAATTGTGACAAATATGATACATGACTTAAATATGAGTATCCAATTAATGGAATCATTAGTTAGCTCAAACATAATTTGTTATACATATATTATTGTTTTATTTATTATTCACCCTCTCTTTATTTGACTTATTGTTTCCTCTACTATTACATCTTGACATACATGAGTACATATAATTTTGTATTAACTATTCTTGTTGGGAAAAATTTGGTCACATGCACATTAGTCCTATGCCACATACACATTCACCAACACTATCTAACCATGTTCACATATCATGTAAGTTATCCTTGTGTGCTCAACCAAGGCATAAAGAGAGATATCATGATGGGTTAGGGTTAGTTGGTAATGGAGACATAGTACATTTGTATTGTGTGTGCACTCATGCACAAGGGAAGAATTGGTAATTATTATCATTTATTGACACATGGAAATAATTATCCTTAACATAAAGAATGATATAAATATGCAACACACCATCTTAATAATTAAAAATAGAATAATAACCACAATAATTACTTATCTATTCATGGTTGTAAAGTTGACCATGACATTAATTAACTCTATATTCCTTTTCTCTATTTATACAACATTTCCCTTATGACCAAGGGCCATTTAATAACAAACTGAAAGTGTTTTCCCTTTGGCTAACTAGGTCTCTTTATAAATTTTTAACCACCTTTTATATCCTTATAAAGGTTGTACATGTCATGAGGTTGCTCAAATTCTACCAATTATTAGTTAATATGACTGTCACCAACTAGGAGTTAATGTGATTATTCTATTTGGAACTAGCTAATACTTATAATTAATTATAATTTCTCATCTTCTAGCCATATAATATCCACATGTAATTAATTCCATCATTTACCTCCCTTTAATCAAGTTGAGTTCTTCATGTCTGATGCTAATATTCAATTACTTCCATTACCTACCTAGTTGCTTTGTCATGTGCATATTTGTGGACTCAAATTGTTGATGTGTGGCATTATATTAAATATTGAGGCACTGGATTGAGGATATACTTCATCATGTGGAAAATCCCATAAAAATATTGGGTCAACAACACCCATACTAACTTGGTTGGCCACCCTTGATCAACCTTCCAATAGCCCAAATATCATCATAGAACTTTGGTGCCTCCTTGATCAACTCAACTTTAAAATTAGTCCAATGTAAAAATATAAAATGAGGTTATTTTTTAATTCTATAGATACATGAAATTAATTACTTAAACTTAAGAAGGTGAATTTAGGACCCCTTAATTTCATATTCTATTACCTTGACCTTTTCGATCATTACCTTGAGGGAGTTCTCCAATGCAATTTCCTTATCAATCATTTGGAATTGAAGTATCTTGAAGATTTATTTAATATTTTTATAGATTAATATTATTTAAATTTTAAGGTCTTCTAATTCCTATAGAAGTTAGGTTATCTTAGCCTTCTCCTTCATTAAGTATACTCATGCAGCCAAGGCATCTTATTTATTCTACTCATGTAAGTGTGCTATGATTAGTGAGCCTTGTTGAAAAAAATCAAGAGATTTTTCTTTGCCACAACTCTCTCAATTAAATTATTAAAAAGGACTTATAATACATCTAACTTCATGAAAACTTGACCTGGGCTCAATATTTCACTTCTTGGTTATTGTCCCTTATGCCCTTTGTTATTTGTAGTAGGCAGTTCTCTAGTACACCCACTTTATCCACCAGTTGGACTTATTATATGTATACCCCATACAAGAGGATGGGATTATATTTTGTGATGTGTCAACATAAATTTAACATCTATAGTTCCAAGGATACTGACATATTTTTTACCCAAATGTGCTTATTATTCCAAATGTGCCTTTTGGCCACTGATCGTGGAATTTTTCAAAATGTTTTGGTAGTTGACCTTTGTCTTTAGTTTGATCAATGTGATCCCAAACTTAAAATTTTTGAACTTGGTTGGGTTGACATAGACTATTTGATGATCATATTGGGTGGTGTTGTCTTCTTGATCTTCAAGGGTGACATCGCCTACTTCAAATACTAGCTCATGCATATATGTGTTTAAGGTAAAACAAGTTTGCCTCTGCATCTATGTTGTTTCATCCTCTATATTCACACTTACCATATGTATAGGTTTGTATAAAAGATTATTTTTTTAAATCTCTCCCAAATATTAATCTTGTCAATATAATCCTTTGAATCTATTGACATAAATTCTTCCAAACCTGAGGCTTGTTTGTGTTCTTCTATGACCTTGCCTTTTCTTTTGTCTGTTCCTACTTGTTATAATGTTTAGATTTTAAATACATTACGCCCATGGATACTAATTCTACCAAATTTATCATTAGTTGTGATAGACTCACCCTTATTCTCCTTTTATAATCCTTAGGCACTAGGATCTTCTTCATCCTTAGTTTATTCAAGGGTGATCATCTTCCCTTTTGTTTCTTTAGGCTCACTCTGACCACATAGAAGTGATTACATCTTTGCCTAGGTCTCAAACATAGTGAAATATACTATTTAAAGAGCTATATAGACATCTTGTGAAATAAAGGTGTCCTCCTCACCCACCTCTTGTGCACCACCTTACACCCAATCATGTGGTCACTCTTGTGCATTACTACCATCATCTGATACTTTATTTAGAATTGGTACTTGGGCATCTTTGGCTGGGGATTATTTGATTAGTGTGGCTCTCTTTTAAGGTGAGGGATTAAGAAAGGGTTATTTGTAAATTGATGGATTGACCATCTACACTCATATATACATATATATATATATATATATATATATATATATACATATATACATATATATATACATATATACATATATATATACATATATATATATATATACACATATACATACATACATACATACATATATATATATATATATATATATATATATACATATATATATATACATATATATATACATATATACATATATATATATATATATACATATATATATACATATATATATATATATGTATATATATATGTATATATATATATATATATATATATATATATATATATTAAATGAATGTTTTCTTCCTCATATTTAGTGCATTTATAACCCTCAGGTATAATCTCCATTACTTTAGAATTTATTTTTTTGGGATCCTTATTTTTGGAGATTGTTGGCTTGATCATAAATTATAATTTTAAAATTATTATACCTTCATCCTCATGCCTCATTTTAGGTGCATAATATAACTTATGAAACTTATTCTTTATTATCACCTATTGTTGAGGGTTAATAGAATTATTTTCATCTAATTGCTCCTCGTCTCTTGGCACAACTTTACTTGGATAGGCTAACATTATCCTCATATCATTGTTGATGCAAATTTTATGCACAAAAATTGAATATTAAGAGGGTACCTCTAACATTTTAAGATCAATGAAAATATTCACTATAAAGCATGAGTTATGGGAACTAGTTTTATAAATAACCACATGGTGGAATAACAGTGAGTAGAGTGGTTATTTAATTTACATGGTTTGGATATGTTGTGAGTCTAAAATATAATTGAGGTGGATGGGTGGATCTAACCTAAGGTGTACTTGATCAAAAAGGGGAAAAATATGGAAATTCAGGGCATAAAATAAGGGGATCTATGACTCAATTAATAAATAAACCCTTGCAAGCTAACTTCTTATATCCTAGATTGAGCAAATGTCCAAGAACTAGTACTTGTTATAAATTATCATTAGAAAAATATACATATAGACATAATTAATCATCAAAAGAAATAGTTTCAATATACTCAATAATCATCATTAGAGATATGTTTAGAACTAGACTATAAGAAAAAACATCCTTGCCTCTAGCTAGTAATAAGTGTGATCAATAATCAATGAGAATTCAAACTAACAATTTGTTTATATTATAGGTTAAAATACCTAGTTTTATAAGGACTAGGAACCATAGTAAAGTATTATAAAAAAGATTAGCAGGTCCTTAAGGCCAACACAATAAAAATAAACAAAATACTAGATAATTAACCCCACATGAAATTAAAAAAACATAGAAAAATAAATAGATCAAGAGGGGATACCTTCCAATGGTTCCTTATCTTCTTCAGTCATCATTTCTAGTGTACCCTACTTATTCTTGGAAACTTTCACCATCATCCTATTACTAAGTCCTTTAGTGTCATCTTTGGGGAGGATCATCCATGGCCTTTTTTGTCCCTCTTCTTGTAGAGGGGTTTTCTTGATGGGAGTATTGTTGGGGATATTAGGAGTGGGGTCTCCATAACATTTAAGAGCTGCTTAATAGGATTCCTATTCACCTTGTTAGAATGGGTGAAAGATTGGATAGTATGTCGACACACCTATTCAAAGCATTCCATTCTTGTATGAGTCCCACCAAGTTCATCTTAGCCTCATAAAAATTTTTATTAAAAATTTACAATTGCTCTTTATTGTTTTTCATTTCTTCTAATAGGGGAAGTTTACCTTTCTTGGTAACCTCGATAGAGGTGCCCTTATCTAGTATAATCAGTTTGGGTTTAGGGACAAAAGAATTTAGTGGGAGGTCATTAGAAGAGGTTTTTGAAAGGATAGCTTGGGGGTTATTGGCATAAGGGTGGTAGGATCCCAAGGTAGGGTCTTCCTCAGGGGAGTCCTCCTCAATGGAGTACCCCCCAAAGGAACCTCCCTACCTTGCAAAGTTTGGCCATGATTACCAACAACAGGTTGAGACCTTGGTGTAGTATAGGTTTAGATTTATGAATTTTATGGGCAAGAGAAGTGCTATCTAGAGACTTTAGGAGATATAATGGGAGACTAATTTTATACCCCTAGAAGTGGTTTAACAGTAAAAAATGGTGGGAAAAAATTAAAGTATGCTTACCTTCAAGTATCAGATATTTCATCTCTTGTAGGCACACCTCAAGCCATTGAAGTAGGAGGTAAGCATGGGGGAACCCCTTATTATCCATTTTGACAAACTCATTAGTGAATAAAAACCTTTGGAGCAACTCTTAATTTTTAGAATGGTCTTTATATGCCTTCACACCATCACATAGTATGCCTATGGCTTCTCCTATAAAATCCTTCATGACTATGATTTTAATTCGTCTCATCTCCACTACTCGTTTATTCCAACCAACAAAAAAATACATAGAAAAATTAGTGTCATGCTCGGTTATCCTCAACATCAGTTCTATGAGTCCACCTAGTTGGAGCTTCTTCCAAGCTTTCTTAAAGACCCACACTTTCTTCAAACTAACAATTTGTTTAATCTGAATAATTGAAAAACAAACATTTAAACATCTTATTATCGATTATTTTAACTTAATGGAAATTATTAGTAAGATATAGTAAACATGGGAGAGAAAACACTTCAACACAAAAATACAAAATAGTCCATGAACTTTGTTGCTTGTATTAAATGTAAAATTTTTCCTTTCTTTAATTTTTTTTTCAAAATTATACTTATATCTTGGGATGGGACTGCTTGATCCTTGAAGCTCAGTCTAATTTTATGAAATATAAATTAGGGTTGTGTGTAAAACTCATGTAATTTAGGCATGAATACAATTAAATTAATCCTTAATTTAGATGCCAAAGTGTTTAAATTAGTCATGGCTAATAATAAAATTGGATCAAATATTCACCCATAGTCATAGTTGGAACTATCAATATAATTCTAAATTAAAAAACTAAAATGTCACTGTAGAATCTCTTGCTAGGTAGCATGCATAACCATTATTATAGGAGTTTAAATTAAAGTGACATCAGTTATCGAAGGTGATAATGGAGTCATGGTATCTAGAAAGGTGATGAGCATTGGTCCTATATAAGTATACATTATAGTATATCTAAGGATCATAGGTAGATGTGTCAAAGGTTGAGCTTGAGTCATAGATGATACCACTAAATTGAACAACTCCCATTGTCCTTGTAACCATTTTTATTCATTCATACTTACTATGAAGTCTAGATCAATAGTTTAAAAATCAGTAATAGATGTGTTATATTCAACACACCCCACCTTGTATTTTTTATCTAAAAAATGGGGACCTTTTTTGGAAATAATGAAGATATTATTTGGGTATATATGTGTATTTGAGATTATAATAGCTATATTATCTAAGGAAACTTAGTACTTTTAATTTTAAATCATGTTGTGGTGTAATTTTTTCATTTGGAAGAACTTGTTTAGAATATCCTATTAATGAAAAAGATAGAAAGAATGGGTTTACATGTTAGGATTTTTTTATTTTTATTTTGGAGTATTTAATCTTCAACAAGTTTAGTCTCCAGAATCTTTCATTCATAAATTTATCTTTAGAAAGATTATCTTTGGAAATATTCTTGTTGACAACATTCACTTCAGAAATATTTCATTGAAAATTTTATTTTAACAAGTTTGGTCTTTAGAAGCTTTTCTTTCGTAACTTTTTTTTAGAATTTTTTTGAATGGTAGATTTTCTTTGTGGGGTATTTATCTTTAAAAAATTTGTTTTGGGGAATTTTATTTTGGGTAATTTGTTTCAGAAATATTCTCATCAGCAAATTTGATTTCGTAGACTTTTCATTAGAAGGTTTGTTTTAAAAAGATTCTCTTTGGAAACTTTCTCACCGAAGGCTTTATATCAACAACTTTCATTTTGGAGATTTCACTTTAGAAACTTTGTTTTAGAGAATTATTCAATAAAAGGTTGGTTTTATTTATTTTAGGATCTTTCTTTTTGGAGACTCTCTATTCAACTACTTTTCCCTGAACCATAACCTTTCGAAGAGTACTTAGTCACTGATAACTTTGTTTTAGAAACTTTAGAATAAAATCTTTTAGAACAAATCTTTCCAAATAACATTCTACACTTCAAAATATTTTGGACCAAAGGTAAAGGTTGAATTATTTTTAATAGACTATGTAATGACACATGGTAAAATATGAAAGGTAAAATAGTGGTACCCTGAATGACAAGGCATCCTACATGGCATGTACACTAGGACAGGGTGGTTGAATTCAAATTGAATAAAAGTGACAAGCTCATAAATGTTAATAATTAATGGTGCACAAACTAGAAATCAATGCAAAAATCTATTAACATCAATCCCCCAAACAATTTCACATCATCCCATCTTCTATCTTGATTAAATTTCAACCTTAAATGATCCCAAAAGTCGCAATTGCTATCACAATGACTTACTAATCCATGTAATTTAGGTCTATGTTATACACAATTATCTAAACTTGGAGCATACCATTACTCATTAAATCACCAAAAAATCATCATCTAGGTACTACAAAGGATCCCTAACACCATCTAAGTTCTCTATTAAGGATTCTATAGAGTATTTGGACATAGTGTTTGATGCTACTGCATTCAATGGACTTTATCCAAATTATTCAACATTATGGGAAGTAGTGGAAAATATAGACTCCTTTGCACTTGAATAAGACATATAATCTAAGGATAAGCAGCTAGTGAAGGATCTAATTTATTTCAAACATTAATTCCTATATTACGTATCTAAAAATACAAAAGTTATGCCATACATAGATTTAATATGGGGCCACTTCTTCGAAGGGAGAATAATTGATGATTAATACCTTCACTATGTCGATAATAACATAGTTATCACATATATAATATGCAAAAAATTTAACAAGTATTTAAGCCTACCCATTCCATATGTCACTTTGATTTGCACACTATCATCACATGGAAGAAGGTCAATAATGCAGAGAAAGATCTATCAAAGTGGATTATACTAAGAGAAACTTTTACTTTGAAAGAAAATGTCAAGATCCCTAACCCCATCATCTTATTTAAAATGGGAATCCATGTGGGAATGACACTATTGAATAGAATTTTTGGCCATATGAGCATCTACTTACTACACTTAGAGTGGGTTCCCTTACTAGACATACTAATTACCTTAGAGCACACCTATGCTTTGGGGTAAGTCATTAGCACATAAATCAAAGAACAAATATTTCATAAATATAAGTATTTAGTGGGAGGAAATTTTTATATGATGTCTTACCCATCGGATATAGTCATGGGGATAATGTATAGACACAATGGAGTCCTATGGTATCCCAACATAGCAATCATAAATAACAAGATTTGTGATTACTAATCCTTTGTACACATATATTCATATGTGAGGAACATAGTGAAGATTATTGAGGATATCTACCCTTATGTATAGATGGCCATACATGGTCAGTCTTTGGAAAGAATTTCTCCCAGCATAACCTAGACACTTGCCAATAATGTAGGATATTACTAGATCTATCTAGAATACACTATTATTATGGTGGTAGGATATAAGTTAGATCCTATTCAACTCCATAAGTTCATTATAGACAAGGTAGCTAAGCAATAAATTGTATATCAAACATGGAATAATATTGTTGAGGAGTTGAAAATAAACAAGATGGCCACATTTAATGAATCCCACATCACCATTAGGTGAATGCAATATATAATTTATAAGTATTATAAGGAGGATTAGAATGCCATGAATTCATATGCATTACCTACTATCCCTCATAGAGACTGGGATCCTTATGGCAAGGTCTAAAAGGAAATCCACACCCTTGGCATCATTTATAAACATGAGCTAATAGATCATGATTTTTTGTTCCTAAATACCAAAGATGATGAGGAGGTCAAGGGAAGGGTCATAACTACAATATTGAGTGAGGATTTACTAAGAATGATTCAAGAAGAACCATCTCTCACACTCAGTGAAGCAAATTATAGTATCCCAACTCTTGGAAGATGGAGATCTTCTAATTTTTAGAGTGGTAGGCCATCACAACAACTAGAAGGAGAGGGACAATATCCCTAAATATCTCAAGGCCAAACCCAATACCAATAAAAGTTAGTAGTTGAGGTACCAATCGTTAGAAAATAAGATGAAAAAACTCAAGAAGAATAAGTGACTAACTCTACACAAACCAAAGAGGAATAAGTGCTCCCAACTCAAGCTTCAATAGTTAAATTGATACAGGTCAAACAAGAGCTGGCTAAAGAGCTAACTCAAGTAGGAGGTAGTGTATGAAGGGAAAAATTAGAGATTATATGCTTGGAATCCTATGATAAAGAGGAACTAATGTATTCAACAACCGCAACACCCAACATTATTCCCCCTTCTTTTCCCAAACAAGTGACAGTTCCATAAGTAGGCACAGCCATAAATTGTTATCAATGGAAGACTAAGGGAGACAAACCATAGACCCCTATAACAAAAGAGGTAGATGAAGAGGATTTATATCAAGAAAAGGTATTGAGCCTATAATAATTGAAGGCTAAGGTTCCTCTCATAGGTTAACCCTCTGGTAAGGGTCCTTTGCTCATAACCCCCTTAGGTCTTTTCCCTTTGATGTATTTACCTATAGTTTCTATCACCCCTACACTAATGGTTTATACATTTACTCCTATTTGGCTACTTTATATGGGTTTACTCTTTATGTACCCATTTATGAATTTAACCACTACCACTTTACCTACTCTACCCTCCACTACTATGGTTTCCATTTTTTCAGTGTCCATCCCATCAACACCAAATTTGTCCATTCCATCCATTGCCCAATCCATCACTCCAATTATTTCTCCTTCTACCCAATTGGATTCACCTTGCCCTCCTTAAATCCAACTTCCACAACCATAGTAGTTACCATAAAAAAGGCACCTAAGAAGTAACCAATCTTTATTGGTTCACCCAATGCCATAAGTTAGAAATATAGATTGGTGAAAAATCATTTGGCCAATAATGCCCAATCCTTCCATTGAAACTGATCCTGATCCTGAAGAATATACACAAGTGGAATATCAGCCTTTATATTGCTCAAATCTCACTCTTCCAATTTGGGCTAAGTAATTAGGAGCCTTAACCTCTAAGAGGCCTAATCTAAAGATAACTGAACTATCAACATTTAGCTCACTATTTTATAAGGCCACAACATTAGTACATCAGATGAGGAAGAGGAAAATAAAATATAGATCAGGTAGAAATCTGATCATGAAAGAAAGGGAAGAATTTTATTCCCTCATCAAGAAGCAAAATATGCAAAAGGGTTAGTCCATGTATATTGAGGTCCTCAAATCCTACATGGAGACCTATATAGAGGCAATCCTAAATATTTATGAAGGGAATAAAATTGATAGACAAGAGCTTGAAGAGGAGTTAAAAATTATCAGAGAGCAATAATAGATAATTTAGGTTACCCAAGGCATTGAGCAGGATGTGCATAATACAACACTTAGGTTGTACGAGATTTTTTATTCTATTCATTATTTGAGAGTTAGTTTGGTTCCTCATGTCAATAATCTAACCAAATTATTCAAAAGTCATAAAGAGGATAATAATAAACTAAATTTCTTAGTGATATATACCCCTAATAAGGCATATAGCCACTTGGACTTGATGACATTATTGGAGGCATCAAATTCTTTGAATTTAGAATTAATAAGAATACAAAAGGCCTAATATTATGTATTTTCCTTTGAGACTCTAGTGAATAAATTGGATGAGCAAGAGAAATAGACTGAGCAAATTTTGACATAGTCAAAACTAACTACAATTTAGGATAATAGAGATAAGCTAATGACTTAAGATGTATTTGATCAAATTATTAATCAAGCCTCTAATGGATTCAAGCAGAGTCTATAAAGTTTAAGATTATAAGACATTGAGGCCAAATTAAGCACAACTAAGAAGAAGGTGACAAAGTTGGAAGTCTTTAGGGTTGGATTTAGAGCCACCAAGACATAACATGCCAAGCTAATGGAGTAAATAAACAAGGTGACTAGGATGAAATTCATGGATATGAACCTAAGTTGTATTTAGATCCACCAATACATAACATGCCAAGATGATGGAGTAAACAAACAAGGTGACTAGGCTGAACCTCATAGATATGAACCTAATCTAAGCACAACATTCTAAGGCATAAAAACACTAGTAAGAATTAGATGTTAAGAAGAAGGCAACCCAAAAAACACCACCTTCTAGTTTGACTACATCAACTCCAACTACATTTCCAACAACTACAACCAAGTCAACACCACTTCATACTATGGTTTTCATGGTAATCACAACTCAATCAACTAGTGCATCTCTAAGTACTACTCCAGTTACTACATTGTTAAGCACAAGTAAAATTATAGTTTTGATGAAATTTTTGAGACACATTAAGCAAGAGATATTTAACACGAAGGTTAATTTTGTACCAATTTTTCATGTAACTATTATAATTGAATAGTTAAGTCCTATTTGTATTTATAATGTAATTAACTAAATTATTTTTTTAGCATGCACATATTGCATGACTAAGGTATTTATGAATTAATAACATGTAATTAAGACTTATCTTATTGTATATCAAGATGTAAATGAAATTTTATAAAATTAGAGGATGAGGTTATCCCTTCCCCAATTAATTTTATACATGTAGAACCCTCTTTTCAAAGGGTCAGAGTTCTGAATGAATATAAAGGAAGAAATTAAGGAATTAATTATCATGCAACTATGTTTGTTCTTTCTTCTTCCCTTTTTGTGTTAATGAATTAAAGTTTATTTATTTGTATTGATTCAATAATTAGGATTTGTGTCAATTTTATAGATGAATCTGATAGTTTTATTAATGAATATTAGTCGTAGATGTGTAATAGCTATTGAATATTAAAAAATATTATTGATTTAAATAGTCAATAAAATTTGAATTGATAATCCAATGTGTGTAGAGGTATCTCTTTAGATATAGTATTTTAGGTGTGATCCATAACTAACCTAGATAACTTCTTGGTCCAAGCTATGATCTATTATCGAAAGGTATGCAATAATATCCAAAAGAAGAGAGAACTTTAGTTGAGACCAATAAGCATCCTATATATGATTACCCTAGACTCTAACCATATTTGTTCATGAGTGTGTAAAAGATGTAAACAAAAAACACTGGTTCTTGAGATACTTATTGACTAAAGAGACAAACTGAGAAATTCCATTTTAAAGTCATAAAACCCTCTTTTATGCCTTACCCTTCATCCATTTTGAGTTTCTTTAAGATTTTTCCACCATAGATTAGTATTCACCCATCCAACTTGCCTAGTGATTTATCCTTTTTATTAGAATCCATGCATCTATCCACAAACCTAGTTAAAAAACCCACAAGCTCAACTTTCTATTCCACCACCCAATTTTTCTAACCACATACCTGCAAATTATGCCCTTAAATGGAACCTAGTTTCATAAATATCCAAAAATGTTATAGGTTACCTCATTTAAAACTCTCTGAGGTGTGCATAAAAACCACTTCAAAGAAAGAAAGAAATCTCATGCTATAAGGAGGGCACACTTGTGTGTTTTCCCAATAAATAGGGGATCCATCATTATGGAGACACTCAAGAAATTGACAAGGTCTAGGTCCCAAGCTAGCCTTTTAGTTTTACCATTATCAAACTTTATGAGGCCTCGACCCATACCTATCATTCAAGAGGCATGCTAAGCCCAAATACCTTCCCCTATGAGTAATGTCCTACCTATCAATATTCCTATGGAACAACCCTAATTAATTAGATCTACCATTACCATCCCTAGAGACTAATATGACCTACCAAGGAATCTAAAAAAGTGTCTACCTACTTTTTACCCCTTAAGTGGGAGCACAACTGAAGAACATATCAAATCTTTCAAGGTCAACTTGAGACTAATAAATGTTATACATGAGGATGTTGTATGTAGGATTTTTCCATTCACTCTGCCAAATTCTTCTTATGATTGGTATCTCAATTTATAGGAATTTTCCATCGTTACATGGGATGAGTGTCAAAGTATATTCCTAGCATAATTTGGATAGGTAATTAGTCTAAGTCTAGTATATTATATCTTTACCATCATGAAAATGGAACCTAATGAGTCAATTTGAGCCTTTAATTAAAGTTTCCAAAAGATGCACACTCAATTGAATTCCACATACAAGCCAAATGAGAATCTAATGCTTGAGATATACAAAAATTCCCTAGATCTTATTATTATAGTGTTCTTGTAAAGAGTTTCCACTACCAATATGCTAGCTTTAGAATTTCAAGAAGCTATCAACATTGACAAGTAGTTTAATCCATAAATCAGCCCTTATAGTTTAAGATGTCAAGCATTCAGCAATGGATTTCCATCCTTGAATACAATTCCACATTTGAATCATAATTTTCTCATATTCAATCAAAATTAATTTTACACTTTATTTCCCATGATGTAATAGAAAATGAATAAGAATTATGATTTCTTTAACAATCATACACAAAATAATAACCAACAACAAAATCATCATCAAGGTCATACCAATGCATTAATCACTCAGGGTTTTGACTCTAACAAAGCTAAATTAGATTTTATACAATGAATGATTTATAAGATAAGTAATAATTTTTTGAATATGCAAAATAGGATGGGAAATACCCATAATTATAATTACAATCATAGTTCTACCTTTACAATATATAATAAGCCTTTTAATAGGTCCATTAACAATGAAAAACAAAAATAATCTAATAAATTGTCAAAGATCAATATTATGGAAACAACTTTACCCAACTAGTGCAGGGTCCATACTACATCTTAGCATGGAGACATGGACCATATAGATTTATATGCATACTTTGAAATGTTTTAGAGAGAAATGATCATAAATGATGAATCCTCTAGATCTCCCTCATGAATCTAGCCCTTCCAATTTGGCTATTGTCTTTGAGGATTTTAAATCTTCCTTCCTAAATGAAGATGACAATATCCCAGATGATAATTCTGATGAAGTGCAATCATTCTGGTAGTTTAATAGAAACAATTATAACCTAAGGAATAACTAACCATATACTAGTTATACTCCTAAGAATATGGTTATCCCTCCAAATCTAAAGGTTAACAATAATCCTCCATCCAAAGGGAATGATTAGCCTTAGCATAGAGAGGAATAGAATAAAGGGGGATATAATATTATCAAGAATATGAAGAAATTTAAGGCCAACATCACTCTTCAAAAACTAACACAAAACAGAGAGAAAAAAGAGCTCTTATGGAAGTCCATCACAAATAAGTCTATTTTAAAAAATTCTAAGACAAACAACATGAATGTTATATACAAAATCAATCATGAGGTTCCCCTTTCTTGCTAACCATTCAGGCATTTGGAAAGAATATACACAATTTCCTAGTAGATTCTAGAGCTTAAATAATGTTGATGCTAAATTCCATTTATTAGAAGCTCAGTTTGACACCAAAGCCACCTAAGAGGATTGTGTCATAGTTAGATAAAATATTAGTGCCTATATTGGGAGAGATGAATAATGCAAGAATTTAGGTTGCCTCAGAACCTAGAGTAAAAATGACTATCAACATCTTAATAGTAGACATTCCTAAAGGTTATGGGTTTTTATTGAGTAGAGATTGGTCAAAAATGCTAAATGGATATATTTTAATGGACTTTTCACATATTTTGCTACCTTGGAGAGGAATATCCAACTAGATTAGGATCAATCAATAGCCAAAAATGAAGCATCCCATTATAGAGAATAATACTACAAATGAAGAGGTAAGTTATAAATCTCTTAGTCTTTAAATTTACACATTTTATATGAATCATGAAGCACTAGAAGAAATTCAAGGCCCTTTCTAATTAAAGACCCTCCATTTTGATGGAGCAAGATCTAAGCAGGGATTAGGTTTCAACATCGAGCTGATTGATCCATAAGGAAAGAAACTATTGGTAGCATACAAGTTCTAATTTCTATGCATTGACAATGTAGAGTAAAAAATTACTCTACATTTCATCCTATTTTTTCAGTCATGTGCCACAAATTTTTGTCTTCACATACTTTGGTTTGAGATGGCAGAGTTTTGAAACAGAGCACAGGCTCTATTTTCCTTTTAATTCATTTTTGTCTAAGTGTTGAAATCAAGTAGAGGTTGACAAGTGTCATCATCTGAGGCATACTTCCCAATGGAAACTACCAAGTGTCATCATCTAAGTCACCTTTTATATTCTCTATAAGTTGGTCAGAATGTGCCACGTATCTCATAGTGACTTAGCGAACACATCAAGTGTCACCATCCACGGTTTCATATCGACACCCACATTTCATCTATTTTTGGTGAAAGGTATTTTATTTTAGGCTAAGTATCAAGATCAAGTAGAAAATGCCAAGTGGTAGTCGCAGAAGGTCTTAATGTTGCTTTTATAAAACTGACAGAATCTGCCATGTACTCTAGCAAAAGAAAGTAGAAGCCACCATGTGTTGTGGTTTGAATTATCTTCATTTTTGCTTCACTGATATAGCAAAGACTGTGGTGGGTCCCAAGTTTTTTATCTGAAGCAAGTGGAAGCCACCAGGTGTCACTGTCCATGTAAATGAGAAATGAGACCCATTTGTTTCTATGGTATAAACAGGGTAAAGTGGAGGATGCCATGTGTCATCTTCTACAGGTTTCTAAAAGGGTTTCTAAAAGAAGTGAAGACCATCACATAACCCTAGATGAGTAAAGTAGAGATTACCACATGTCTTTTGATGAAGCAACAGAGATGGACACCTGTCCCTATGTTCCTTTTTAAGTTGCTTGGGTAAGAAATGTTGTGGGTTTTATTTTCTTTTAAGCTGTTGAAGTTTTGAGGAAGCAGATAGCGATAAGTGTCAAAGTTGAAACACTCTAGAGCAAAGACGCAAAAGAGTATAAGTTATGCAAAAAGTGCCGTGTGTTTTCAATAAGTGTTGCAAAACATGCCAAGTGTCATTTTCTAGTGTCTCCTGAGTAATAGAAAGATTTTCAAAAAATTGGCAAAGTGTTATCTAGCATTTAAGAGAAGGGAGCATCCTAGAATCTATTTCAACCAATGAACTGCCAAAAGACAAAGCATTTCAAAATCCATAAGATATCTTCTGTTAGACACTTTCAATTGGGGAGATTTCATTTGGGCCGTTAGATTGGGAATAAGCAGACAATTTGGAGTGGATTGAAGGCTATAAATAAGGGTGTAAAGATCACCAAAAAATAATCATCAATTATCAAAGATAATTTTTGAAAGAGAATTATTGTAACAATTTTAGACTTTCTAGAGCTGTGGCTAAGTAATATCATTTGATTTTGTCTCATTTTCTTGAGTTGGAAGGTTTACATAACTGTACATGTTTATGTGCCTCTTATGTGATTGGAAAATTCAAATAAGAAGATTGAACCCTATGCCTTTGTTGATATTATCTGTGCCATTTGCAAAATTAGTCTAGGATATAGACTTTATAGAGCTGTGATTAGGAATTTCATTTGCTTTTGTCTCATTTTCTTGAGTTAGAAGGTTTACATAACTGTATGTGTTTCTACACCTCTTATGTGACTTAAAAATTCAAATAAGAAGATTGAACCCTATGCCTTTGTTGACATTTTAT
Organism: Torreya grandis; assembly: GCA_037957365.1. NCBI lineage: Eukaryota > Viridiplantae > Streptophyta > Pinopsida > Cupressales > Taxaceae > Torreya > Torreya grandis. The sequence goes on along the minus strand of JARHVA010003153.1, from coordinate 1,552,751 downwards.
GTATCACAGCAAAAGTAGTCTATGTTGTGAGCCTCTATTTCTATTGTTTCCATCTTTTACATTGATCATGCACTTGTTTGCTCTTAAATGTAAATGAATCCTACATATAGTCTCATTGTGCTCAAGATTAAGGTCAAATTACATTTAGGCGCATCACCATAGATTATATTTCCTTTCTTACATTTGTGATTCCGATTTAAATTCCTATCCTTTTCCTAGTATCTACTCAATTTAAAGAAGAACCAGCTTCTCAAAAATCTGGAGGTTGTTTCAAGATGCAAGTCCCATATCTTGAAACTTCCCATTTTTTTTTATTATAATCAAGCACAATTTTAAATCATCAACAAACAATAAAACAAAATATGAATCCCTAATTTTGGGATTCTAGTTTATCCTAAAAAACAAGGTCAAATAATTACTAGTATATGAAGATTTTGAAATCATTGTTAACCATGTTAGAAATAAATATCAATGTAAATGATCATATCTATAGAAACACAACCATAGATCTTGGGATTTAATTGAATCATTTGAAGCATTCAATATAGTATCTATTTTGAGAGAATAAAATAGAGCCACCAATTCACCAGATGCTTTAACAACAAATTTAACACCCTTGTAGGATTTAAAAATCTAGAAGTTCTCCATTAAATTGGTACCATGTCCTTTAGTACTAGACAACATTGAAAATTTTAAATTATTTGATGATGACCAACTAGTTATCCAATTTTTGACAAATTTAAGACAATTCAAACCTCAAATAATTAATGATGAAGAAAGAAACCATAGGTGCCATGAATAATTGGATGAAAAAGGTGTTATCCAACTGAAAGAGAATCACCTCCCATTAGGAATGGTCACCTTAGAAATGAATTTCATGATAGATCCCTAGGACAATAACAAAGGTAGCTCAAGGTAAATGAATCCAAATTTAGTTTGGAAAACATCAATGATGAAAAGAATGCACACTTCATCAATATTGGCTTAAGCTGCACATTAGAAGAAAGGAAAAAGGTTAAATAGCTAATTATCAAGTACAAATGTGTAATTACATGGAATTATGATAAATTAGGCATATTTAATCCTAGAGTCATCACCCATACGATTCCACTCAAGCTTGATAATAAACTATTTAAGAAAAAGTAGAGGCTAGTTAATCCTATTTTGGAGCCATTAATTCAGAAGGAAGTGGAAAAGTTTTTAAGTGCTAAGAAAGTATTTCCTATTAGACATTCAACTTGGGTGGCCAATCTGGTTCCAGTTAGGAAAATGAGTGACAAGATCAGAGTTTGCATTGACTTCAAGAATATAAATAAAGATTAAGAGAAGGAAAATTACCCTTTTCCCTTAGATGAGGTAATACAAACTATGAGTGGGTCTAAAATGATGTCTTTCTTGGATGGGTTTTTAGGTTATAATAAAGTAATATTTGAATCAAAAGATAGGATGAAAAAAACATTTACTACGAAGTGGGGAACATATGTATATAAATGAATTCTATTTGGGATAATCAACACTGGAGCTACTTTTTAGAGAGCAATATATCACACATTCCAAGGATTGATAGTGAAGTGCATAATTATATATATGGATGATCTCACTTTTTTTAATAAAAATAGAGTTGATCATATTGACCATCTTTAGTCTATTTTTGAGAGGTGTAGGAAGTTTAGGGTATCACTTAACCCAAATAAAAGTATATTCAATGTTACCAAAGGTAAGATACTAGGCCAAATCATTACCAAAGATGTAATTTCTATTGACCTGGATATGATTCAAGGGATTTCAAAAATAATGTTTCCAAATAATAAAAAGGAGCTCAAATCATTCTTTGGAAAAATAAATTTTGTAAGGTAATTTATATCAGGATTTACATAGATTGTTAGACACCTGAACACAATGCTCAAATAAAATGCCAAAGTGGAGTGGATGCTTGAAGTTAAGAATTCCTTCCAAGACATAAAGAATGCTACTTTGTAAGCCCCAATACTAGTAATCCCTAATTTTACCAAAGACTTTTTATTATATTCATTTTACTTAGAACATAATATTATTGTCATACTTATACAAAAAAAGGAAGAAAGAAAACCTCATATTCCATTTATGAGTTCTAATTTGAAAGATGCAGAGCTTAAGTATTCCTTGATTGAAAATCAAATCTTAGCTCTCATCAGGGTAGTCAAAAAAGTTAGACACTATATACTTTGGAATAAGAACATTGTCATAGTACCAAATTTTACTATCAAGATCATGCTTAGACAAAATGAATTGGGGGAGTGTAGAGGTAAATGGATGGAAAAATTACAAGAATTTGATATTGAAATTAAACCATCTAGGTTAATTAGAGGATAAGGCATAGTTAAATTTATGATTGAACCAAACCCACACATCACCATTGAAGAGGTCTGCTAGACACAAGTCTCCCAAGAAGATTGGTAGTCAGGTATTATTTAGTTGCTACTCATTAGAACATGCCCCTAAGAACTCAAAAAAGAGCAAAAGAGATACTTAAGGATCAAAATTTCTCATTATATTATCAGGAAGGGAGTCCCATATATAAATAATTATGAAGGCATTTATCTAAGATGTGTGGCACGTGAAGAAGCCCAAGAAATATTACAAAATATCCATCAAAAGATAGGCAACAACCATCCATCTAACAACACTACAACTCATAAAATACTCAAGATGTGTTATTACTAGCTGATCATTTTTAAGGATGCTCATTTCCATGTGAGGACATGTTATGAATGATAGGTTTTGACAAAAAGAGAGGTACACACAACAATGCCTCTATAGACTATGATTAAAGGTAGGTCATTCACCCAATGGGGCCTAGACTTCATTGGTGTTATAAATATAAATTCCTTAGCTGGACATAAGTTTATGCTCACTACTACATATTATTACTCTAGATGGACTAAGGTAGTAGACACTAAGAACTCTAGAGCCTAATATGTAATAAGTTTTCTTGAAGAACATATCACAACTAGGTTTGACACTCTTATTTATCTGGTTTGTGATAATGGGCCAACATTTCAATCATCTAAGTTCACTGAGTGGCCCGTGATAACATATTATAATTAGATCATCCTCCAATCACTACCCATAAAGGAACCAATTGGTTGAGTCAACCAATAATAACCTTATAGACATGATCCATAAGTAAATTATAGATAAACCAAAGGAGTGGATTCTCTTACTAAAATATACACTTTTGGTAGACTGGACTAGGTATAAACAAGCCCCTAAAGCTTCACCATATTTATCAATTTATGGGATACAACCTGTGTTCCCAATCATGCTAAAATTGTTGACATATAATTTTATGAAATAATACATGGATCTCAATGAAAAAATAGAGTCTAAATTGATGGATATCATCAAAATAGAAGAATATAGGGATAAAACATTGCAAAGCTTTAACAAACATCAAGACATGGTCAAGAGATGGTTCGATAAGAGAGTAAAATTCAAAGCATTTAGGATCTCTAACTTGGTACTACTATGGGACAAAGCCCATGAGAAAATGGGAATGCATGACAAGTTTAACCCACTATGGATAGGACCGTAACAAATTTTACAAATCTTGGGAAATAATGCATTTCATTTGAAATATCTTCAAGGAAACGATATGACATATGCAATTGACATATAGTTTTTGAAGCATTAATTCATGGATACCCCATCTGGAGAGGTATTTGAGTAAAAATAGATGTTTAGGTATAGGTAGGAGTAGATTAGATTTGATTTATTAATTAGTTTTCATGCTTTTAGTAATTTGTTTTTCTTCGACTAGTTCATGTTTTCTAGATTAGCCCTTTTTTGCTTTTAGTAGTTTTCTTGCTTTCTAGAATAGTTTTTTGATTTCATGATTGTCAAATTTTGGTCAATTATGGTATAATCAAACATAGTTTGAGGTGTTTTGAATCCAAACCAAATCAGGGGGTAATGCATACTATAGTTCATAACTTTTAATCCAGGTGGGCAATGAGATAGTTATCTGTGAATATGTCCTAAAGCTAATGATCATGGACATGGGCAAGAGTTTATAGGGACATTTTGATTAAACCAAACATTTAATAAAACTAGTTCATAGTGGTCACTTTTTCCCTCTTTTTGAAATAAAAATAAAGAGAAGATTAAAAATAAATAAAAGGCATAATCCAAAAGAAAATAAACAAGGATTCAAAACCTACATGATGAAATAAGATCAATGTATCACAAATCATGAAAAATATGAAGGAATGAGGAATATTTGATCAAAGGTATCTCTATTAGGGCTATAGATGCATCACTAGTAGTAGAGAAATTATTGAGATCCCTATTTATACACCTAATGTCCAATAAAAGTGAAACCTATGACTCACCCTCATGTCTTTGCCTAAAAACTTGAGATACGAGGTAAATAACAACACCTCCCACACATAGATCCAAGGTATAATTAAAGTTAGTATGTTGCATAGGATTATTAAGAGTCTCTTTTCATTTCTTGTTTAATCACTTATTTTGTTATGAATTTGTGGTTGATATTGGGGTTGTGAAATAATGGATTATGGATTCTTGAGAACTCTGGAGTATTCACCCTTGTGAGTAACCATTTGTTATATTCACCACACCCTACCTTTTATTTTTCCTCTAAAAAATGGGGACCCCCTTTTTTTTTGGAAATAATGAAGATCTTATCTAGATATCTATATGTTTTTGAGATTATGATAGTTGTATTATCTAAAGAAACTTGATGATTTTAACATTGAATCATGTTCTGGTGTAGTTTGTTCATTTGAAAGCACTTGTTCAGACTAACCTATTAATGAAAAAGATGGAAAGAATGGATTTGCATGATAGGAATTTAGATTATTTTATTTTAGAGTATTTAGTCTTTGACACGTTTAGTCTCCAGAATCTTTCATTCAAAAATTTATATTTAGAAAGATTCTCTTCATAAATATTCTTATCAACAACATTCATTTCAGAAAGATTTCATCAGAAAGTTTATTTCAGTGAGTTTGGTCTTTGGAAGCTTTTCTTTAGTAACTTTTTTCAGAAAGTTTTTGGATGACAACTTTTCTTTTTGAGGTCTTTCTCTTCAAAAACTTTGTTTTGGGGACTTTTATTTTGGTGAATTTATTTCAAAAAGATTCTCATCGACAAATTTCATTTCAGAGACTTTTCATCAAAAGGTTTTTTTATAAAAGATTCTTTTATGAAACTTTCTTGTTGGAGGCTTTGTGTCGATAACTTTTATTTCAAATATTTCACTTTAAAAACTTTGTTTCATAGTCTAGTCATAGGAAGTTTTGTTTTGATAACTATCATTTTGGGACATTTATCTTCGAAGACTCTCTATGTAACTATTGTTTCCTAAATCATAACCTTCTAAAGATTACTTAGTCATCGATGACTTTATTTTAGAAACTTTAAGATATAATATATTTTAGAGAAAATATTTTTTAAAAACATTCTATGATTTAGAGTCTTTTGCCCTGAAGGTAAAGTTCGACTTCTCTTGACTATACTACATAATGACACATGGAAAAAGATGAAAGGTAACATAGTGTCACCCCAAATGATAAGGTATCCTATGTGGCATGTACCCTATGATAGGATGGTCAAATTTGAATTCAATGAAGGTGATGAACTCATAGACGTTAATAATTAATGGTGCATGAACTAGAAATCAATGCATAAATCTATTAACATTGAGCCCATATCTAAGTTTGCATCATTCCATCTTTAAAATCAAGTAAAATCCAGCCTTAAGTGATCCTCAAATCCTTGATTACTATCACAATGATTTTTTATTCCATAAAATTTAGTTCAGTGTTATATACCATTATCAAAATCTTGGAACATACCAGTACTCATCAAACCACCATGGCATCATTATATAGGTCCTATAAAGGAGCCCTAAAACCATCCACATTCTGTATTAAATATTACATAGAGTATTTTGACATAATATTTTATGCCACTGCATTCAATATATGTTATCCAAATTACTCAACATTATGGGAAGGAGTGGAAAAAGTAGACTCATTTGCACTTGAAGAAGACATCTCAGTTGAGGATAAGCAACTAGTAAAAGATCTACTTCCTTTCAAACATCCTCTTCTTTGAATGGAGAATAATGGATGATGGTTACCTTCATTATGTCAACAACAACATAGTTACCACGTATATATAAAGTGAATAATTTAATAGGTATTTGAGCCTACCCATTCTAGATGTCACTTTTTATTTTCACATTATCATCACATGGAATAAGGCCAATAATTTAGATTGAGACCTATTAAGTTGGATTCTCCTAAAAAAATTACTTTTAAATAACATATATAGAGCTCTATCCCCATTACCTAATTTATAATGGGAATCCATGTGGGAATGGCACTATTGAAAAGACTTTTTATACATGTAAGAATATACTTCTTACACTTGGAGTGGGTTCCCATTCTGAACTTGCTAAGTACCTTGGAGTGCACCTACACTTTGGGGTAAGTAATAAATGCATATCTCTAAGAAAAAATCTTGTATAAAGATAAGTGGCCACTAGGAGGAAATTTTTACATGATGTCTTAACTATTGGACATAAACATGGGTATAATATATAGACATAATGGAGTCCTATGGGATGCCAAAATAGAAGTCATCAAGAACAAGATTTGTGATTACTAATCCTTTGTGCACATATATTCATATGTGAGGAACATAACAAAGATTGATGAGGATCTCTACCCTTAGGTCTGAATGGCCATCCATGGCCAACCTTTTGAAATAATTTCCACCAACATAGCTTGGACACTTTCCAATAACTTAGGATATTATTGGCTCTATTTAGACTACACTATTATTATAGTGTTAGGATATAAGTTAGATCTTTTATATCTCCCTAAGTTCATTCAAAACAAGGTAGCTAAGTAGGAAATTGAATATCAAATATGGAATAACATTGATGAGGAGTTAACATAAAAAATAAGGCCACATTCCATGGATCACACATATCCATTAGGTGAATTCATTATATAGTTCATAGTTATTTCAAGGATGTTGGGAATTCCAAGAAGGCATATGAATTACCTACCCTCCCTCATAGAGATTGGGATCCTCATGGAAAGGTCCAAAATAAAATTCACACCCTTGGCCTCGCTTACAAACACAAGCTAATTGATAATGATTTTTTGTTTCTTAATGCTAAGGACAATGAATAGGTTAATTAAAGGGGTATAACTATAGGATTAAGTGAGTACTTGCTGAAAGTGATTAAGGCATAACCATCTCTCACACCTAGTGAAGAAAATTTTATGATCCCACTGCTTAGAGGATGGATATATTCTAATTTTTGGAGTGGTAGGTCATCAAAACAACCAAAATGAGAGGGAAAAAACCCCCAAATAGATTAAGACTAACCCCAAGACTAGTAATAGTTATTATCTAAGGGACCACTCATTGTAGAATATGATGAACAAACCCAAGAAGAATAATTGTCTACCTCTACATAAGCTAAAGAGTAAAATGTGCTCCCAGTTAAAGCTTCAATAGTTAAATTAATACAAGTCAAACAAGAACTAACTAAGGAGCTAACTCAAGTAGGAGGTAGTATACAAAGGGAAGAATCTAAAATTATATTATTTAAATCTTATGATGAAGAGGAAAAAATTGATTCAAAAGTCCCAACACCCAACATTACTCCCCCTTCTCTTCCGCACCAAGTGATATTTACACAAATAGGTAGCCATAAAGTGATATCAAAGGAAACCTAAGGGAGACAAACCATATACCTCTCCAATACAAGAGGTGGATGAGGATGAAGTTTAGCATGCAAAGGTATTGATCCTATAAACACTAAAGGCCAAAACCCTTATCATAGGTGAACTCTTTGGTAAGGGTCTTTTGATCACAACCCCCTTAGGTATTTTCCCTTTGATATCTTTACTTCTAGTTTTTATCACCCCTACACCAATGGTTTCTACATTTATTATTATCTGATCACTTAATGTGGGTTTAGTCTTCATACACCCATCTATGAATCTTCCCACTACCACTTCAATTGATCTACCCTCCACTACTATGGTTTTTATTCCTTCAGTGTCTATCCCATCAACACTAGCTTTGTCCTTTCTAGCCATTGCCCAATCCATCACTCCAATTTTTTATCCTTCTACCCAATTAGGTTCACCTTTCCATCTTTAGCTCTAACTTATAAAACCATAGTAGTTACCACCAAAAGGGAACCCAAGAAATAACTAGACTTTGTAGTTCACCCAATGCCACAATTTGGAAACATAGATTGGTCAAAAATCATTTGGCATGCAATGCTCAATCCTTACACTAAAATTAAGATTGAGTCTAAATAATATGCACAAGTGGAGTATTTTCCCTTAAATGCCTCAAATATCACTCTTCCAAATTGGCCTACGGAATTAGGAGCCTCAACCTCTAAGAGGCCTAATATAAAGATAACTAAACTGCCAATGGTGAGCTCACTATTTGATGAGGCCACAACATCAGTACAATAGGTGAGGAAGAGGAAAATAAAAGATAGCTCAGGAAGAACTCTAAACATGGAAGAAAGGGAAGAATATTATTCCCTCAACAAGAGGTAGAATATGCAAAAGGGGTAGTCCCCATATATTGAGGACCTCAAGTCCTATGGAGACCCATATAGAGGGAATATTTGCTATACATAAAGGGACTAAAATCACTAGACAAGAGCTTGAATATGAGTTATAAAATCTCATAGATAAATAAAAATTAATTTGGGTTCCCCAAGGCATTGAGAAAGATGTGCAGAATGCAACACTTAGCCTATATAATATTCTTGATTATATTCATTCTTTGAGAGTTAGTTTGTCTCCTCATGTCAATAATATAACCATATTATTCAAATTCATAGAGAGGATGATAATAAACTAAATTCCTTAGTGTGATATACTTTAATAAGGAATTTATCCACTTGGACTTGATGAACTCATTGGAATCATCAAATGCTTTGAATTTAGAATTAATAAGAACACATGAGGCCTAGGATTGGGTGTCTTCCTCTAAGACTCTAGTGAATAAATTGGCCAAGTAAGAGAAACATGCTGAGCAAGTTTTTATAGAGTTATAATTAACTATGATTTAGGATAATAAAGGCAAGCTGGTGATTCAAGTTGAATTCAATCAAATGATTAAGCAAATCTCTAATGGATTCAAGTAAAGTCTACAAGGTCTAATCTTAGAAAACATTGAGGCCAAATTGAGCATATCTATGAAGAGGGTGATAGAGGTGGAAGTATTTAGTGTTGGATTTATAACCACCAAGATAGAAAATGCTAAGATGATGGAGTAGATAAGTAGGGCGACTAGGTCATACCTCTTAGATATTAACTTAATCTGATCACAACATGCTAAGGCATATAAAAACTAATAGGACTTAGATCCTAAGAAGGCAACCCAAAAAATTCCACCTTCTAGTTTGACTACACTGACTCTAACTATATCACCAATAACTATGGCCATGTTAGTACCACCTCATACTATAGTTCTCATGGTAACCATAGTTTAATCAACTATAGCATCTTCGAGTACTACTCTAGTTATTGTGTCATCAAGCATGAGTATAACTACAATTTTGATGACAGTTTTAAGACACATTAAGGAAGAGTTGATTTAGAATGAAGTCTAATTTTATACCAATTTTGTATGTAAATGTCATAACTAAATAGTTAATTCCTAGTTGCATTTATAATTTAATCAACTAAATTATTTTTTTAGCATGCACACATTATATGATTGAGGTATTTATGAATTAATAACATGTAACTGATACTTATTTTATTATCTATCAAGATGTAAATGAAATGTTCTAAAATTAGAGGATGAGGTGACCCCTTCCACAAGATATTTATATACATGTAGAACCCTCTTATCAAAGGGTCAGAGTTTTGAATGAATATAAAGGAAGAAATCAAGGAATTGATTGTCATGCAACTATGTTTGTTCTTTCTTCTTCTCTCTCTGTGTTAATGAATTTGAAGTTTTTTTATTTATATTGATGCAATAATTCTGATGTGTGCCAATGTTATTGATGAATCTAATAGTTTCATTAATAAATATTAGTCTTAGATGTGCAATAACTATTGAAGATATATAAATTTCATTGATTTAGACAGTCAAAAAAAGTGAATTGATAATCCAAGGTGTGTAGAGGTATCTCTTTAGATATATTATTCTAGGTGTGATCCACATATACCCTAGATAACTTCTTGGTCTAATCTATAATCTCTCATCTAAATTTATGCAATATCAACTAAAATAAGAACAACCTTAAGTTGAGACCAATAAGCATCTTATAACTAATTACCCTAGACACTAGACATATTTTTTTTTGAGTGTGCAAAAGCTACAAACAACAAACACTGATTCTTGAGATACTTGTCTACTAAAGAGATAGATCAAGAAATTTTATTTCAAAGACATATAAATCTATTTTATGCCTTACCCTTCCTCCCTTTTGAGTTTCTTTGATATTTTCCCACCATAGATTAGTCTTTCACCCATCCAATTCACCTAGTGATTTATCCTTTTTTTAGAATCTATGCATCTATCCACAACCCTGGTTAAACAACCCATAGGCTCAACCTGCTATTTCATCACCTAGTTATTATAAACACATACCTACAACTTGTGCCCCAAAGTGGAACCTAGTTTTATAAATATCCCAAAATTTTAGAGGTTACCTTGTTTAAAACTCTCTGAGATGTGGATAAAACCCACATCAACAAAAAAATTTGATCAAAAATGAAATTTTGTCCATTAAAATTTTGTGTATGGTTTTGATCCACCTTATCTATAGAAAATGTAATCAATTGTACCACTTATTTATTGGTTCTATAGGTGGTGCTCTCCACTATTACTTTAAAGTTATAAACTACAATCTATAACAAATTTTCAAAAAAGGGCATAGTGATTATTCTACCTTGTGGTGTATTCACACTAGCTATTATTATATCTTTGATGACTTGAATGGTCCTTTGTTCTATATTATAATTTTTTAAAAATAAACCTTGCATCTCTTAATGTCATTCAATCAAATAGGTCCTCTTTATAATTATGTGATTCTGTGATAGGGTCACATCATGTGCTATCATTAGATTCAAGTGTTGGTATGTATTTAGCCTTGTTTCTTTTCTTATAAATGTCAACTTATCATCCTAGTATTTCATTGATTCATAAATTGTGGAATCTCCCCATAGTGACTAAGATTGGGATCTTACTGATCTGATTGAACTCAAGATGTGGTAAAATTTCCTAGTAAAACTCTTCACATTATCAAATATGTCTTTGGGAGATTAAATCATATTATGCTCCTTTATTATATATTTATATTGATGTAATCTCATACATCTATTTGAGCACCTCTCTAGTTTCATCTACCACTATGAGGGTATCTTCTTCAAATTTATCTACATCTCTAGGCTTTGTCTTTCCTTTCTTTGTTAGTGAACAAAAATCCTCTTATTTTTCAAGTTCCATATGTTTATCTTCAACCATTATCATCCTATTCCTCACTCTTTTCAATGTATTTATGAATATTTCATGCTACATAACAAATTTAGGTTACTTAGTAATAACTAAGTTTTACCTTATAGATTCTTCTTCTTCTATCTATTGTATCCATGTAGGGAGGATGATTATAGTTTGCTTAGTATCTTGAGATAGAGATGAGGAAGTAGAGGGTGGAGTGTTCCTCAAGGGTTACATTACTAAAGATGAAGTGATAGATATGGAGGATAAATGTATAGGATGTTAGGGATTCAAGGAAAGTAGGCAATTTTTTTTCTATCCTATATTTTTTATTTGTAGAGGAGTTTAAATAATATATTTAATTTAATCTAGATTATTATAAACTAAAAAAATCAAGGAAATTTTTTAGGTGTCTTGTGTAATGGGTACCTCTAACTGAGTGGAAGGCCCTATGTCCATTCACTAGGTAACATAATAGATTTAGATATTAAGTCCTCAAAATTTACACTAGTGCCTCTAACTCCTTGGTTAGTAGTAGAAAGCCATGGATGAATTAATGCAACTTGGTTGAATGAAAATTATGTAAAATAATATTTTATAGAGTTATTATTAAAAGGATCTAAATAATAAAAAACAAAATTTACCTTTACAATAAAACCATCCATGGAAATATGATCAATCAATGTATAAATAATAGTAGTAGTAGGAGTTTCCTTGGGACTACCTTCCATAGTGGACTCTATTATGACATGATATTTTACCCTTATGGAGGAGTTAGGTTCCCCCACTCCTAGTCATAATATGGAAATAACCCAGGTTGTGGGTATCCTATGGTGGGGTTGGACCTCCAAAGAAGGTAAACTTCCTCTTGATGGATCACCTAAACTAATGCTACTATAGGGTAAAAGGTTATAAATGGGGAAAGGGATCCTAATAAATTTAACTATGTGATGCACCAAATAAAAATGGAAGACTCCCATAAGATTGAACCCATACTAGATCAGCACAAGACAATGCTAGCTCACATAACCTCATATACTAGCTGATTGCATAAGTGTTTCATAGACTAGGTTCAAGAAGTAATGAATGGAAACATAGATATATTCTAAGACCCACACTAATCCTACATTAATGATATAAATAATATGAATCCATACCTAAAAACAAATTGAAAACACCTTAGAAGAGTAAGGAAGGAGGATAATGGATATTGAAGAATCTCCTTCACAAGGTCATCATGCACAACTCATTAAACACTGATCCAAGGTAAGAGATAGGTAAAGAAAGTATTTTATTACATCAAGAGGTATTTTTAAAAAATCCTTGATAGGGTTTGGCCTAATAAAAAAGAGCATATTTTGCAATATCTTAGAGAGTCCCCTACTTTTCAAGATCAAAGAGCCCTTGTGAGAGTCTAAAATTTGAGAGAGAAAGTGTTACAATGTGGAAGAAGATGTAAGATAAATAAAAAGGGAGAAGAAAGAGGGAACTCACCATATAAGATCATTAAATAAACTACCACCTTTTGATGAATGATCCACCATATTTTTATAAAATCAGGGTTAATACATCATAGATAAGATAGTTTTCATTTATATCAATAACCCCCAAATATTCTCATTGGCTAAGAAACATTTTAAAATATAAGAGTTTGCTGAAGATGAAAATATTTCAAACCCTAAAAATCCATTAAATTCTTCAACTACAATTTCCAATCCCCAAATCCTTCTCTTGGAATTATATGCCATCTTCCACTTGGCTTGCTTATAAGGAAAAAATCCTCATATCTTGAACTTGATAGAGCCATGACTATATCTACCTTAAGTTTCTATATGTACCTGCTTATTGAGAAAATAACTATTTTTTAAGATAAGACACTTCTTCATTAATCACATAGCTACCCATATTTTAATATTTGAGCATAGATATACTATAGATTGAAAATCAATCCATTTATTGGTTTTCTTATAGTTATTATGTCAATGGAAAACCTACAAGCCACATAGATTCCTTTTTTAACTATAATAGGTTTGAAAAAACCTATTCTACCTCTGAACCTTGTGGAAGTCAATGACTCATTATCTACATAGATTTTCTATAAAGAGCAATGATCATAGTCACAAAACAATATTGTGACCCTAGAAAATGGGTCCTGTAAGTTTTAAATATTCAAACTAGAGGTCAACACCATGCTTTAATGGTGACATGACTTCATCATAACCATCCTAACTATATGATTGTGTCCCATGTTTAATGGTGATTAACTGAGCTCTAATGGCAACACAACCCTTTAAAACATTTGATTTTGGTTCAACCTAAGTTTCATTCGACCTCTACTCAAAAAATCTTGGATTCAACTTTTAATCTTGTCCATTAATCTTGATCTAGGCTTCCCAAACTATGCCACCTATCAACTCCTCATTCATTTTATGGGCCCTACAATCTATCCTAGTAGGTTCTTACTCTCATGCCATATGACAACCGTGCATTCATCCTGAGCTTGTTAACTTCTTAACCTTATGTGCACTATTGATATTACTTTACATGTCTCAAATGTGTACCCTTAATTTACCTAATAGTTACCATGGTTATGACACTTGGTAGCTTCTCATTTATTCCCAAGATTTACTGACTAGTTGACCTTTCACTCATGATTGATCTACTTTGGTATGATGAATTACACACCATTTATTAGCTTGGATCTACTATTTTTCCTAGTCACCTCACACCATTAGATACTTTTATGGGCACCTAAGATCTTGACACTTATCAGCCACACATTCAATCTTAGGATCTGCTAACCTTTGACCTTGAGCTCAACATTGATCTTTAGCTACATGATTAAACACACTCTGTTGGATCTTCTAGACCCATTGACATCATTGATCTCCTACTCATTTTTGGATCTTGACTCAAGATTCTATGATTTGGTCATCCCTACATTTATCTTCAAGATCATTTGGGGTTTTTTGAATTCAAATGGCTATTCACCATGATGTTTATTTGACATCCCCATACATGTCTCATTTTGCTAGTTCAACTTTGAGGACTTGTATCTTTAGATAGAAAAATCATCAAAATGCCAATTTTGTAGAGAATGTTCAAGGCATGAAAAAAATCATGTCCATGTATTCCTTTGGATTTGTTTGACCCCCCAAAATGAAATTATAAAATGTGAAACCAAACTGACATGTTTATTTTTGCATGATGTTTGATGATGGTATGGTCCATCTTCTTCACTTGCTCAAGTCATTTGGTCATTTTATCAATCACGAAATCTACTCAGCTGATCTATCCAAGTAGAAGCTTTATATGTGAGCCAAGTTTGGCCAACATATTTGGTGACTCATAAGGCAGCATGTCTTCTATACTTGAGAACCTAGATTAGTTACCTTATCTGATCCATTGGGCATGGATTCATAAGTTGATTATAATTGCGTAAGACTATCCCTTTCAAAAAAACCTCCTCTTGAAAAAATAAGGATAAAAGAAACAAAACAAACAAAGGCAAGTCCATGCAGGTACTTGGAGGAAAGAAAAACAACAAAAATATAAACAAATGTGCACACATGCACTTTAGGAAAAACATGATATCTACTCTAATATATACAATATTATACAACAATTTATAGTCACCTCCCTCCTGGGTCAAATGGTAAAATTTTGGTATCACTCACTTGTAACAAACCAAGATGAAAAATACCTTGATTTGGAGGTGCCAAAATTGGTGAAACAATAATTTTGATTGATAATCCTTTTGATATGCTATATAATGGATGAAATGGACTAAACATGTCTCCCATGTAGACATACTAATCTAAATCTTCCAAGATTGGTTCATGTTGGACTTCAGAAGCACTTTATTGATGTTGCTAATAACTCTTGAGAAATCCTTACATGAAGACTTCATATAGGCTCTTAGGAACAACAACACTTGGTTCACTTGGTGGCTCAAAAATACCATGTTCTTCCACCTTGTCCTTATGTAAATCAGGACTGATCATGCTTAGAGAAACATGCTTATAATGTTTTGAAAGAAGGACATGTCTCTTAGCCTCTTTAAACACTTTGGTTATGTCATTAAACTGCTGCCATAACTCTTCAAGCTCTTCATTGGTATGTTTCTCAAACTGTATCACTTGAGTACATGAGATGCATCCTTCATCAACCTCACTCCATATTTCATCTTATTTTTCAACTATAAATGAGGGTTGATTTAACCATACAAGGTCCAAAACATCACACCTATCTTGCTCAAGATTTTATTTGATTTCTTCTAACTCGAACATATTAGGGCTATCCTCAATTGACACCTCATCTTGAAGTGGACCAACCTTGAACACCTAGTTTTTATCCTCTTTTTCAATTATGTAAAATAGACCTTCAATAGTCTAGTCAAGGTTTACCCCATGTTCAACTTGAGGATTATTTTCCTCAAGAAAGTTTATAATATAAAGCTACTCCATTTCACTCAAGAAATCTAAGCACAAAATGTTACCATTGATCCTATAAGTCACTTGAGCTATGTTTAACCTCCTTAATAGGTTCACAAAGGCTATCCTCTTACTTATCATAAAGATCTTGCAACTTGAAAGTTAAAACATGCTCTTCCCTATGAAGTGGGTTGCCTATCATGATTTCCTCATCATAGACACTTCCATTGTCATCTTGTGGCTCACTTACGACTGTAATCTCCTCCTTTATACTTTGTAAAATAAGTTATTTTTGTAAGAGAGATATGGTGGGAGGGTGAATAAGTTCACCTTGCTTTCATCTCAATAGAGTGTTCTTCTAGCTAGGTACTATTGGCCAAATTTGGCCAATATAAGAATCTTTTGCCTATAAATGGTTTGAATAGATGAATAGAGTTTTGGATGGAATGAGTGGACCAAAGTTAGGAGAAGAAAATCTCAGATTGCTTATAAATATTTTGAAACACTTTAAGCAATATTAAAGTGCAATGTGTTGATCTTTGCGAAGTAGGATTAGAAATAGGGAACACACCATCTGAGATCATTAAATAAACTACCACCTTTTGATGAATGCTCCACCATATTTTTATAAAATCAGGGTTAATACAATATAGATAAGATAGCTTTCATTTATATCAATAACCCCTAAATATTCTCATTAGCTAAGAAACATTCTAAAATATAAGAGTTTGCTGAAGATGAAAATTTTTCAAACAATAAAAATCAATTAAATTATTCAAATACAATTTCAAATCCCCAAATCCTTCTCTTAGAATTATATGCCATCTTCCACTTGGCTTGCTTATAAGGAAAAAATCCTCATATCTTGAACTTGATAGAGCCATGACTATATCTGCCTTAAGTGGCTATATATACCTACTTGTTGAGAAAATAACTATTTTGGAAGATAAGACACTTCTTCATTAATCACATATCTATCCCTATTTTAATATTTGAGCATAGGTTTACTATAGATTAAAAATCAATCCATTTATTGGTCTTCTTATAGTTATTATGTCAATGGAAAACCTAAAAGCCACATAGCTTCCTTTTTGAACTATAATAGGTTTGAACAAACCTATTCCACCTTTGAACCTTGTGGAAGTCAAGAACTTATTATCTACATAGATTTTATTTAAAGAGCAATGATCAGAGTCACAAAACAATATTGTGACCTTAGAAAAGGGCCCTGTAAGTTCTAAATATTCAAACTAGAGGTCAACACCGTGCTTTAATGGTGACATGACTTCATCATAACCATCCTAACTATATGATTGTGTCCCATGTTTAATGGTGATTGATTGAGTTCTAATGGCAACACAACCATTTAAAACATGTGATTTTGGCTCAACCTAAGTTTCATTGGACCTCTACTCAAAATATCTTGGATTCAAATTTTACTCTTGTCCATTAATCTTGATCTAGGCTTCCCAAACTATGCCATCTATCAACTCCTCATTCATTTTATGGGCCCTACATTCTATCTTAGTAGGTTCTTACTCTCATGCCATATGAAAAACGTGCATTCATCCTAATCTTGTTAACTTCTTGACCTTATGTGCACTATTGATCTTCCTTTACATGTTTTGAATGTGTACCCTTAATTTACCTAATAGTTACCATGGTTATGACACTTGGTAGCTTCGCATTTATTCCTAAGATCTACTAACTAGTTGACCTCTCAATCACCATTTATCTACTTTGGTATGATGAATTGCACACCATTTATTATCTTGGATCCACTATCTTTGTCAGTCACCTCACCCCATTAGATCTTTTAATGGGCACCTAAGATCTTTCCACTTATCAGCCACACATTCAATCTTAGGGTCTACTAACCTTTGACCTTAAGCTCACCATTGATCTTTAGCTACATGATTAAACACACTCTTTTGGATCTTCTAGACCCATTGACATCATTGATATCCTACTCATTTTTGGATCTTGACTCAAGCTTCTATGATTTGGACACTTATCATCCCTACATTTATCTTCAAGATCATTTGGGGTTTTTTGAATTCAAATGGCTATTCACCATGATGTTTATTTGACATCCCCATGCACATCTCATTTTTATAGTTCAACTTTGAGGACTTGTATCTTTAGATATAAAAATCATCAAGATGCCAATTTTGTAGAGAATGTTCAAGGCATGAAAAAAATCATGTCCATGTATTCCTTTGGATTTGTTTGACCCCCCAAAATTAACTTATAAAATGTGAAACCATATTGACCTATTTATTTTTTCATGATGTTTGATGATGGTATGGTCCATCTTCTTCACTTTCTCAAGTCATTTGGTCATTTTATCAATCAATAACTCTACTCAGCTAATCTATCGAAGAATAAGCTTATATGTGAGCCAAATTTGGCCAACATGTTTGGTGGCTCATAAAGAAGCATGTCTTTTATACTTAAGAACCTAGACTACTTACCTTATCTGATCCATTGGGCATGGATTCATAAGTTGATTAGAATTGAGTAAGGCTATCCCTTTCCAAAAAACCTCATCTTGAAAATAAAAGGAAAAAAGAAATAAAACAAACAAAGGCAAGTCCATGTAGGTACTTGGAGGAAAGAAAAACAACAAAACTATAAACAAATATCCAACATGCACTTTGGGAAAAACATAAAATCTACTCTAATATATACAATATTATACAACAATTTATAAGCACCTCCTTCCTGGATCAAATGGTAAAAATTTTGTATCATTCACTTATAAACAACCAAGATGAAAAATACCTTGATTTGGAGCTACCAAAATTGGTGAACCAAGAATTTTGATGGCTAATCCTTTTGATATGCTATCTAATGGATGAAATGGAATAAACATGTCTCCAATGTAGACATACTATTCCAAGTCTTCCAAGATTGGTTCATGTTGGAATTCAGGATCACTTTATTGATGTTGCTCATCACTCTTGAGAAATACTTGCATGAAGACTTCATTTAGGCTCTTAGGAACAACAACACTTGGTTCACTTGGTGGCTCAAAAATACCATGTTCTTCCACCTTGTCCTTATGTAAATCAGGACTGATCATGCTTAGAGAAACATGCTTATAATGTTTTGAAAGAAGGACATGTCTCTTAGCCTCTTCAAGCACTTTGGTTATGGCATTGAACTACTACCATAACTCTTCAAGCTCTTCATTAGTATGCTTCTCAAACTGTATCACTTGAGTACTTGAGATGTATCCTTCATCAACCTCACTCCATATTTCATCTTATTTATCAGCTATAAATGAGGGTTGATTTAACCATCCAAGGTCCAAAACATCACACCTATCTTTCTCAAGATTTTATTTGATTTCTTCTAACTCTAACATATTAGGGATATCCTCAATTGACACCTCATCTTGAAGTGGACCAACCTTAAACACCTAGTTTTTATCCTCTTTTTCATTTATGTAGAATAGACATTAAATAGTCTAGTCAAGGTCTACCCCATGTTCAACTTGAGGATTATTTTCCTCAAGAAAGTTTATAATATAAAGCTGCTCCATTTCACTCAAGAAATCCAAGTACAAAATGTTTCCATTGATCTTATAAGTCACTTGAGCTATGCTTAACCTCCATAATAGGTTCACAAAGGCTAGCCTCTTGCTTATCATCAAGATCTTATAACTTGAAAGTTAAAACATGGTCTTCCCTATGAAGTGGGTTGCCTATCATGATTTCCCCATCATAGACACTTCCATTGTCATCCTGTGGCTCACTTAAGACTGTAAACTCCTCCTCTATCCTTTGTAAAATAAGTTCTTTCTGTAAGAGGGATATGATGGGAGGGTGAAGAAGTTCACCTTGCTTTTAGCTCAATAGAGTGTTTTTCTAGCTAGGTACTATTGGCCAAATTTGGCCCACATAAGAATCTTTTGCCTATAAGTGGTTTGAATAGATGAATAAATTTTTTAATGGAATGAGTGGACCAAAGGTAGGAGAAGAAAATCTCATATTGCTTATAAATATTTTGAAACACTTTAAGTAATCTTAAAGTGCAATGTGTTGATATTTGGGAAGCAGGTTTAGAAATAGGTCTAAGATTGTAAAATGAAAAAAAACCAATAGGGTCTCATGGTGTTCAAGAATTCAAGGGCATGAAATGGATTACACAAAGTCTTAAAGGTTCATCAAGTCCTTCTGAGGGGATGATAGTTTCTTTCAAAAGCATAAAAAAGAGCCAAACCATCATCACACATCATAGAGAAATGAACAAACTAGTTTGCTTGTGCATTTTATAAGTATGCTCAAGAATCCTCTCAAGCCCAAAGGATCACATGTAAATGATGCATTTAGTGCCAATATCATCCTCTACAAATTTGGTGTCTTTATGATCTTATTATCTCAATCTATAAGCCTTTAAAATTATACTTGTAGAGTGAAACATGTGGAAAAATATCAAGTTAAAGCTAAAAAAAATAGACACTTGAATTTAAATATTCCAAGGATGAACACATAGATGATAAGTGGCAAGATATTAGGTGCCCATATAAATATATAACAACATGTGATGACTGATAGAGCCAGTGGGTCTAAGAAGATTGATGGTGTGTGTGTAATAGTACAAAGTAGATCTAATGATGAGCAATGGATCAAAAGGTTATCAAACTCTAAGAATAAATGCATGGGTGACAAATTTATTAAGTATGTTAAAATAGTAGAATATCTATGACCCATATTCATTTTTATAGAGAAAGATCAATAGTATGAGCAAAATCAATAAGTCAATAGAGTTTAGATCAAGTAAGAGGCTACCAAGTGTCTAAAGTTGATAGTCTTAAATCAATAAGTTGACAACCAATAAACAAAGGAAATCCTAAGAGACTTTTAGTGGAGGTTGATCAAGTTATTTTTGACCTAGGCAAGAAAATGCATAAGAGCTGATTTCAAAGATGATCTAGGTCAAACTAGAATGGATATTTTAGGGATAAAGCATTATCATTAGAGATCTATGGAGGTATAATAGGTCTTTTAGACCTAATATAGACAAAAAGGTCGTAACTATTGTTAAAACAAAATTAAACACCTGATGAGTTTCATTTCATCAACATTAAGACTATAGGAAAACTAATAATTGGGATTGGTTTTCATCTATAGTAGATATGTGTCCAAGGGTTATAGTAAAGAGCATGCCAAGGCATAAATATGATATTCATATCATCCATAATTTATTAAGAACATTTATCCACCTAAATCAGACATAATCATGGTTCAATCAAGATGATGGACATAAATATATTGTCCTTATAAGTATGCCAAGTATAAGATGGTGTAGAGTCCCAAAATGGAGATTTGGTGGTTGGAAGAATTAGTTGGAGCATTTAATGGATTTTCAAGGTCTCTAAGGATTGTAGTTTCATAACAAGATCATGACTCATCATCTTAGACACATTATTATCCTCTAGTATATTGCTCAACCAATGAGAAGATTTGGAGGCTATTGGGACAAATAAAGGCTATTTTGTCTATGATGTATTAATCTTGATTTGATCAAAAGGTGGTGGCATCTCAATTAATGATCTTAGATGGTGTGCTCCCACTCTTTCTCTTCCCTTTATCTTATATCTCTTAATTCCTTCCACATTGTAGCACTCTCTCACTTTTTATAAGAAATTTTCTCTAAATTATGGAAGAGCAGAGACTATAATTTGATAAGGTTAGACCCTGTAAAAATTTATATGAAAGACCTCTTGAAGAAATAAAGAATTTATTTACCTATCTCTCCCCTCTGAATTGTGTGTAGTAAAGCTTGTGCATGATGGTATTATGAAGGAGAATCTTCCATGCCCATTGTCCTTCTTTCTTGATCATTTCTAAGGTGTCTTCAAGTTAGTTGTAGGTATAAGTTAGTGTTCTTTTTCTTATTGATGAAAAATCTCAGCGACTCTTATAACTCTTCTTTACCTTCATTCATTACTTCCTGAACTTATTTTATGAAACACTTATACAACTAACTACTTTCATGAGATTGTGTGAGCTAGCATTGTCTTATGTTTCCTTAGTGTTTACTTTATGCTTATGTGATCTCTCATTTAAATTTGGTGCATCGCCCTTTTATCCTTATTAGTGACCCTTTACCCCTTTTCTAACCCTTTTCCTAGTTCAAGCATTAGTTTAGGTGATCCATCAAGAGGATCCTAGCCTTCTAAAAAGGTCCAACTCCACCATAGGTGACCCATAACTTGGGTTTGTTCCTATTAACCAATTTTTGGCCTACATAGCAAAATTTCATAAATGCAATGTAGTGTCCTAAAAATCAAAGTAAAGAGAAGGTTCCTGAGTAGGTTTCATGGTAAAACCAAGTAGATCAAAAGTTAGGGACAAGTTTCATAAGCATATAAAAGTAATTTGAGCCTTCAAAGATTTAACAACAGTTCAAGCACAAGTTTAGAAGGTCCTACATGCTTTTAAAAAGCTAAGTGCAAAATCTTTATTTTTTTAGGTCTTTGGAGATTTATTTCAGGGTTTTATTTTGTCTAAGTGTTAATTCCTTAGGAAAAATATTTTAGGGATTTTTGACTAAGTTTTAAGATTTTTTCCAAACATTTTATCTAAGACAAATTTCTTGAAGTCATGTTTCTTTTGGTATGAGGTAAAAAGCTAAGTATTGATTTATTTTGGACAAATTATTCAAGATAAGAACCCCATAGTCTTGATTCTTTTGGATAAATTATCCAAAATAAAAGTCTTTAATAATAATTTATTTAGGGAAAGTGGTTGAGACAAAAATACCAAATAAATTATCTGTGATAATATGCCTGATGCAAAAAACCCAAGGATATTATATTGTTTTGATATAGTTGATCCAGTAGAGAGATGATGGGTCCAAAAGTGTCAAATTTAGGCCATGTCAAGTAACCATTGAAATTCAAAATGAAATGATGGGCATGTGGATGTCATTTACATTCACACAAATTTCAAAGTTAAAGCTTAATAGTCATTCATTAGGGTCCAAAGATTGATAGTCACACAAATTTCATTGACATTCCCATAGATGTCAATTGATGAGCGTGTAAACATTAAATTGAGTCTATGGTAAATAGCTATTTGATTTAAAAACTATTTTAGATAGCCATGTGGACATCAAATAAATTCACATAGATATTAAATATAGGTACGTATATTTCAAAGTGAATCCTCATGAATTAGTCATTTAATTTCAAATAATTAAGATTAATAATCAGTGTTTAATTAGGAGATCCAACAGTGAGTGATAATTGATAAGATAGTGGGTCTAGGTAGATCTAATGGCTCACATTAAATCATGGATTTATATCTAAAAATGAGTAGAGGGTTAAAGGGTTTAGTGAATCTCAAAGGAAAATGTGTAGATGATAAGTGTCAATAATACATTAGACTGGTAGAGAATCGATGATCAGTGATCATCTAGATAAATAAAGATCGATGGTGCAAGATGAGTCAAAAGGTTAAAGAGATCGAGACAAAACCACTTAGCATAGGAATATAAAGTAGGTAGATTATTAATGGATCTTGAGTACAAATGTAGGGCTACCAAATGACACTACTTCAGATAAAGTTGACAAGTCAAGGGTAGGAATGATGGCTACAAATAAATCATACTAATCAAGATCAATGGTGTGAGATGGGTTAAAACACCAACATGATGAGTTATTTTTTGATTGCTAATAAAAAAAAGGTGATCCCAAACATTTTTGATAGAAGTTGACAAGGTAATTTTTGACCTAGATTAAGGTAAAAAATAAAGGAGCCAAGTCTAGATAGGATCCGAATTGAACTAGTAGGACCAAACATTAACATAAAAGATATATATAAATAAAATAGGTATTTTAAATCTAGCACAAACTAAAAGTGTGGTGGATCATTGAAAAATTGAGGTCAAACACCTGATAAGTTTCATCTATCAACATTAAGACTATGGGAAAACTAATATTTTCATTGGTTTTCATTTATAATAGAACTAGGTTAATTTATCAAATAGGGGTAGATATTTATAATTAATTGAGGAGAATCTCTTCCTTGGACATGGTCATACCCTCTAAAAACCATTGCCTACAATAGATGAATAATGGCTCTATCAGTTCCAAGATATAAAGATTTCATCCTCATAAGTAGTTCAAGTAGAGATGACATGGAATTCTAAGACAGACATCAGGTGGATGGATAAAGACAATGGGCATTCAATTATTTTAAATAATTTTATCCTTATTGATAAGCTCATGAGTTATTGTCCTCGAATTGGTACTAATCTATCAGAAGTAGTTAGGCCTTTTTAAATGCACAAATCTCTCTCTCTTTCCCTTTTCTATAAATAGAGGATTCTAAGCCTTGAAATGGATCCCTCTTTTTAGTATGACAAAAATCTATCAAGATTTGTACTATAACACCTTTTGATGTAATAAATACTAAATTCCATAATTTTCCAAGATAGATTGAAGTGTGTCTTATGAATTCATATACTGTGGTTAAGTGAATGTACATTCCTTGTCTATGTCTGAGTTTTCTCACCTTCATGAAATGATTGATAGTTCTCACATGTCATTATAAATGCAATTTACAGTTTTTTGTTTAGCTTGAAAGTGGATATCTACCCTCTCATGCTAGTTTAATAACTGATTCATTCCTTATTGTGAAATATTTATGTGGGATTGATTTTATTTGGTATTGAATAAATCATTTAGTGTGTCTTGTATGAGTTTAAGTGATCAAATCATTGGTACATCATCTCTTTTTACATGATTTCATAAGTTATTATTAAAATCTCTCTCCCTTTTCCAAGAAAAAAACTTGTTTAAGTTTAGTATAGGTGATAAATGCAAAAGGAAGTTGGACTTCTCTGGAGGTCTTATCTATTATTAGGATACCCACAGCTTAGGATCAGTCCTATATTGTACTAGATTTAATTAGGAATATCTGAATAATCCCCTTCTTAGCTAGGGTGAAAATATATAACACTAAAAATTTTGGCACACTCAGTGAGACACAACTTCTTTGGCATAATTGAAATTTGAATATTGATAAGAATAAATTTCAAAAGGAGAAGATATCTACCATCATCAAAAGTTGAATATCATTCAAGTTATAGAGTTTATATCATCTTTTAGATAGTGTTTTCATGCCAAAGGTTAAAATAAATTATCAAGTAAAGGTACTTCTTTTGAACAAATTAAATTTCATTTTACTTCTTATAAAAAAGAAAGATTAAATAGGACAAATCCTTATCCTCAAAAGAAGCATTCATATGATAGTTATCATATTGTTTTATTCCAATCTATTATCCCCATAAGCCAATCCCTTTTGAACAAATGGCTATAAAAAATCAACAATTTGTTTTGTTTAATAGGGGTAGTCCCTTGAATTGAGCCCAATATGATGGAATTCCTATGTCTACCTTAAATATTATCCCTTTCTTCTCAGGAGAATGGGATAAAACTACTAATATTGAGCATATCCAATATGTTTCCAATCTATGTTATGTTCATAATGTTACTCAAGATAATGTGGCTATTAGAATGTTTGCTACTTCTTTCAAAGGAAAAGCATTATGATGGTATATAAATCTTCCTTTGGCTTTCATTACTACTTGGGATGAGTTAGGTGTAGCCTTAGTTAGGTAATTTGAATACAAGTTTGATCATCTATCTTTGGTTGAACAACTGACTACCATACAAAGGTACCCCCATGAGTTCATGTTTGATTTTAACCTCAAATTCCAAAAGACATGGTCTAGGATCCTTGCATTGGTTATACCATCTCTATAATATGCATTTTTGTACTATCTTAAGGCCCTTAACTTTGATATAAGTGTCATGATATAGTCTATGGGTGGGAATACCTTTCCAATTGCCTATGAAATTGAAATAAGAGTAGATAACAAATTAATACAATGTGTAAAACTTGTTCCAAGGCCTATAATACCCATATTCCTAAAATTTCAACCCATTATTCCACCTCAAGTTCCTCAGATCCCATCTATAGCTTCTTTTCCATCTCCAAAAGCCCAAGTTGTAGCCCCTTCTAATTAGGATAGTGAGATTAGAGATCTAATATTAACATTAAAAGCTTTTTGAAATGATATTTTTCAACTCAAAATATATTAGTACCAAGGTAGACCTTATCAATAGAAAAACTAGAACACTTATTAGTCTTTCAATAACCAAAGACCTCCTTATCAAGGTTTCAAGGACAATAGGCAACCTTATCAAAATCAAGGACCCATAACCCAAACTAATCCATATGAAACCCTTGATCCTAATGTACCTTCCAATTAAAAAGCTATTGTTACTCAAAATAACTTGATACAAGATTCATGATGGCAGCCTTCCAATCCAAATGACACTCAAAATCAAGCCTTGGTATCACAAGATATTACTATGCCACAAATGACATAGGAAGAGTTCTCTCTTTAAGGTGGTTGGTATCAAGACATGAATATGACATTACAATGAGAAGCTCACCAAGTTCTAGGGCAGCCTAATGATATCAATGTTAATTGGCAATCAGATAATCATATTACATTCAACCAAGTTGGTGAAACTAGTAACACAAATTATTAATTTATAACTCTGACTATAGCTAAAGTAAGATTAGTTGAGGAAGCTTAAGATGTGAGAAATACTTATAATTTCCTAATTTTATTTCCAAGAGTGTCAAGGATCAATTTTTTATTCTTATAGAATAAAAGATTCAGAATGCAGAGACAGTGAAGGTTCCCCAAATGCCTCTAACTATAGAATAATTAATGGCTCAAAAGCCATAGCCAAAGGTTAGTGGAGCCTTATTAGAAATAATAGATAAAATGAAGAAATAAAATTTTAGAATTATCATGTGGGATTCCATTACCATTTTAGGATAAAATAACATGCTTATTGAAGAGCTTTTGGCTCTTAAGGTGTCTAAAGAACTAATTGAGAAACAAGGAGTTGTCTTGACCAACTCAGACCAACAAATCAAGCAACCTAATTAGTAGGTACATAGCATGACAAAGGTATAAAAAACCAATGTAAAATTAGATAAAAACCCTCCCTTTTATCTCTCTTTTATAATAGGTTATTGTTTAGTCCATAATTGTATGGTAGATAGTGGAGCTAGTAACATTGTCATGCCCAAAAAAATTGCAGACAAGTTTGGTCTTGTTTATGAGCCAAATATAAAGGGAGTATTGTAATTGGATGGTTTAGTAAAAAATATATAATTCATAATAAAATATCTAAATATTATATTACATGATTACCCCAATGTTACCATTCAACAAGATGTAGTAGTAGTGGACTTACCTCACTATTTTTCCATGTGTCTCTCAAGAGACTTTACCTTAAATATTGGAGGGTATTTATCAGCTAATTGGACATATCTAATGTTTAAGACGAGGTATGGTACCAAGGTTAATATATGTTCTAAACCTATTTCAATATTTCATTTGGAGCCATATATGCCAAGTAGGGTGAATACTAATTGCATTATCTCAGATAAGGTACTAAAATATAGTGAGGTGGAAATTGAATCACCTCTATATGGAGTCCCAAATATTTTACTTGATGAATGGGCCTTTTATTTGATTGAGAATTATCCATAAAAGTTAATTTAAGAAGGACTTGGTGTCTATTTTCTTCATAAAAATGATGCACCGATTCCAACATTAATGAAGGATGATCAACCTAGAGATGGACTGTGGAAACTATATTTTGATGGATCTAGGAAAAAACATGGCATTAAAGTTATAATGAAGTTAATTTCTCCAACCAATCAAAGGCATTTCTCTTCTCTCAAGTTTCATTTTGGTTGTTCTAATAATGTTACTGAATATGAAGCACTAGTGCATGGTTTGCAATGGGCAAGAAAGATGAAGGTCAATACCTTACAAGTCTTTGGTGATATTCAAATGGTAGTTCACCAAGTAAGAGGACTTAATATATGCAATAACCCATTTATTATGTCATATAATCATAAAGTATGGGATTTAGATAAAGAATTTCAAGCTTTCAATAGTCAATCCATATCAAGAAATAAGAACAAGCATGCAAACAAACTGGTTGCCATTGGGTCACAATCTAGTATCCAAAATGACATAAAGAATGAAAAGGTTAAATCACACATCAAATTGATTATAAGGCTTTATATTCCAAAAAATAATGAAAATTGGCAAGTATTTGAAGATGATAGTAAAATTTTTAGGTTATTATAAAAAGAAGCTAAATTCTCCTCAAGGAACTAAGACAAACATTTACAATAGTATGGTGACCAAATTGTGCAACTGAAGACAAATAATTTAATTAAAGGATTTATCACCCTTAAAAACATATTAAACAAAGATTATGAATTGATAAAATAAAAGTTTTCTTTGTCAACTAAGGAAGAACACTATATAAATGTGGAGATCATAACTAGTAAGAGCTTAAAGTTGGGCAAAGTTTACACATCTTCAGAGAAGAAAACTTTTATTCAGGTATGTTCAAGTTTTTTAGATGTATTTACATGGTATTATAATGACTTTAAAGTATTTGATCTAAGTTTAGCTCAACATACCATTGAGTTAGAGTATGAGACTAAGCCAATTAGACAAAGACAAGGACATATTAATCCAAAGCTTAAGCCTTTGATGAAAGTTGAGATTCATAAGCTCATTGAGTCAGTTATAATATTTCCAATTAAGCACTCAACTTGGGTGGCAAACCTTGTTATAGTAAAAAAAAAGAGTGGTGAAATTAGACTGTGTGTTGACTTTCATGACTTAAACAAGGCCTATCTTAAATAACACCATCCATTACCATCTATGGAAAAAATTATATAGATGGTTATAGGTTTAGATAGGTTCTCATTATTGGATGGCTATAGTGGTTACAATCAAATTTTGGTCAAAGAAGAAGACCAATTCAAAATAGCCTTCACCACAAAGTGGGGACATTTGCATATAAAAAGATGCAATTTGGTTTATCTAATGCTGGAAAAACTTTATAGAAAGCTATGGATATGGAATTTTAGGGTCTCCTTAATAAATTCATACTTTTTTTTTGGACCATAACAATATTCTCTGATAGTTCAATCAAGCACATAATTCACCTTGAGAAAGTATTTGAAAAATGTAGACATTTTGGGATATCTCTAAATTCCAAAAAGTGTGTCTTTTTAGTTCATGAAAGTAAGCTTATTGCACATGTGATTTTAAAACATGGTACATTTATAGATCTTGATAGGATAGACTCAATTATTTCACTTTCCTTGCCTAAACACAAGAAATCCTCGCAAAGTTTTTTAGGCAAGATAAATTTCATAAGGAGATATATTTTAAATTTTGGTAATTTAGCTAAGCCAGTCATAGATATTCTAAATAAGGGTTAGAGTTTTATCTAGTCCAAAAGAGTAAGAAGCTTTGAAGAGATAAAAAATCTATAGCCAATGCTCCTACACTCTTGAACCCTAATTTCACAAAGGATTCTTCTTATACACCTATGCTAATATTGACACTATTTTAGGTATCCTCATGAAAAAAATAGAGAGACTTTGGAGTAGATAATAGCCTTTTTCAGTCAAGTCTTATAAGAGTATGAAAAAATATACTCTTTTGTTGAGAAGCATGCACTTTTAGTTATAAGGTCTCTTAAGAAGTTTATCTACTTGATGTCCAATAATAAGATACATTTGATGGTTACCTATCCAAGTGTCAAGAATTTTATCTTAAACAAGGATATTAATGACAAGATAGTTGGTTGGATAACCAATTTCATGGAATATGATGTTGAGATCAAGGTCACAAAGTTGGTTAGAGGAAAATGACTTTGTGAACACTTAGCCCAAGACTTTTAAGAGACTAATGGGGTGGTTATGTTATTAAGTGATGAAGAAGTTGCAATCAATCAGACCTCATATTATATCTAATTCCAAGATATGGTAAGACACTTAAAATATGTTGTTTATCCTTCTCATTTGACCCCTTAAAAGAGGAGATATTTTATATTGTAGTTAATTCCTTTTCTTCTTGTTAATAATGTGTTGTTCAAAAAAGATATCAATGGCATGTTGCTAAGGTGTATAGATCCAAATCAACCATAGAGAATACTTGATCAATTCCATTATGGACATGGTAGAGGTCATATTCAACAAGGATCATATCCCACAATATCATGAGAGGTGGGTTTTACTAGCCAAGTATATTTGGTGATTATATTGCATGAACTAGGAAATGCAAACAATATGATATGTTTGTTGAGAAGGTTAAACTTGCAGCCTTACCTCTCCAAATAATTTGGTTAATAAACCATTTGTATAATGGGGATTGGAATTTATTGGTCTCATTAACTCCAATTCAAGATTAGGATAGAAATAGATCCTAACTACCACAAATTATTTTATTAGCTACACAGAAGCAATGACATTAAAAGAAGCCAATGAAACCAATATTTTGGAATTCTATGAAGGTTTACTTACTAGATTTAGAGTCACTTTAACCATCATTTTTGACAATTATATGGATTTTTTAGGGTCTAAGGTTACCCAGTGGGTAGTTCAACATAATGTTTTTCTCAATATCTCATCAAACTATTACCCACAAGGCAATGGCCTTGTTGAATTTTTTGAAGATCATCAGAAGGATTGTCAAAGATAACTAGAGGTCATGGCATCTCAAATTAAATTCAGATCTATGGGATGATAGGATCATATATAAAAGTTCGATAACCAATTTTACATAAAAGCTATTATATGGTAAGAAATCAAGAATGCCTAATTATTTTGAATTTCTTGTTTTGGAACTAATGCATCAACTTGAGATTTTGGAGAATGAGCCAATGGAAATCAGATATGTTGAATTCATGGAGCTAGAGGAGATAATACATTGGTCTATGTTGGCTATGGAGGCCCATCAAGTAATGGTAAAGATATATTTCAACATAAGAACTTCTTTAAGAAGTTTTCAAGAAGGAGATTTGGTCCTCAAATGGGATGAGGATAAAACTAAGCTAGTAAGGAATACAAAGTTTGAATCTCTCTAGAGTGGTCCATTTATAATATCATACTAAAAATCCCATAATTATTTATAGCTTGCAAAGATGGATGGTGATGAGCTTCTTATCCTAGTCAATGGGATACATCTAAAGCACTGTTATTGAAGAAGCTAAGTCCCCTCTACATAGTTATTTTTGTTTGTCTGTAAGTGTTATTCTAGCACATTAATTTATTTTTATTTTTGACCCAAATAAGTGATTTATTTTCATAGTTTTTTGATAGGTTAGTTGCCTTTAATTTTTAGGTTAGTTTCCCTTTCAAGTTTGTTTCGTTACCTGTTTGTTAGAATTATTTATTTTTCAAGTCAAGAAGCTCTCTTATAGTCAATGTAAATGTTCCATGTATCATATAAATGATCCAGGAGTCATAGATCTGGTCTAATTTCTCAAACATAGTAGGCATGCTACCTAGCTGAGTCAATAAAGATGTTAGCCAATTTTTGGCCTACATAGCAAACTTATCTGAATGCAATGTAGTGTCCTAAAGATCAGAGCAAAGAGAAGGTTCATGAGTAGGTTTCATGGTGAAATGAAGTAGATCAAAAATCAAGGATAATTTGTAAAAGCATCTAATTTTTTTTCAAGCCTTCAAAGATTCAATGATAGTTCAAGCACAAGTTTAGAAGGGCCTATAGGATTTTAAAAAGCTAATTGCAAAACCTTCATTTTTCTAGGTCCTTACTTGGAGATTTATTTTAACTAAGTGTTAATTCCTTTAGAAAAATGTTTCAAGGATTTTTGACTAAGTTTTGGGGTTTGTTTTATACATTTTGTCCAAAAAAAAATTCTATAAGGCATGTTTCTTTTGGATTTTTTGTCTGAGGCAAAACACTAAGTATTGATTTCTTTCAGACAAATTGTTTGAGACAAGAACCTCGTAGTCTTTATTCTTTCAGACAAGTTGTCTAAAACAAAAGTCCCAAAGACACATTTATTTTGGGGAAATTGGTTGAGACAAAAATCCTAAATAAATTTCCCATGAAAATATGCCTTATGAAAAAAACCCAAGGAAATTATATTATTTCAGAAAAGTTGATCCAATAGAGAGATGATGGGTGCACAAGTGTCAAATTTAGGCCACATAAAGTAACCTTTGAAATTAAAAATGTAATGATGGGTGAATGGATGTCATTGATGTTTATGAAAATTTCAAATTTCAAGCTTAATATTCATCCATTAGGGTCTAAAGATTTATAGTCATGTAGATGTCATTGATGTTCTTATAGACATTAATTGACAAGTACATAGATGTCAAATTAAGGCTATAATAAATATCCATTTGATTTCAAAAATCTTAAAAATGGTCATATGTAAGTCAAATACATTAACATGTACATCAAATATAGGTATGAAAAATTCAAAGTAAAGCCTTATGAAATAGCTATATTATTTCAAACATTCAAGATCAATAGTTGGTGTTTAATTAGGAAATCTAACGGTGAGTAGTGAATGATAGGATAGTAGGTCCAAGTATATGTAATGGATCACATTAAATCATATATTCAAATATAATTATGAGTGGAGGGTCAAAGTTTTCAACAAATCTCAAAGGTAAATGCATGCATGATAAGCTTTAATAGCATGTTAGACTGGTAGAGGATGACAATCAATGGTTATTTGGAAAAACAAAGATAGATGGTATGAGATGAGTTAAAAGGTAAAAGAGATAAAAAATAACCACTTATCATAAGCACCTAAAGTATATAGACTATAAATATATCTTGAGTACAAATGTGAGGCTACCAAATAGCACCAACTTGAATAAATTTGAAAATTCAAGGGTAGGATTAATGGCTTTTGCTCGATCATACTGATCAAGATAAATGGTGTAAGATGGATCAAAATTTCAATAATGTGAGCAAATTTTTGATGGAAAATCAAACAAAATCAATCACAAACATTTTTTATAGAAGTTGATGAGGTATTTTTTGACCTAGAGTAATGTAAATAATAAAGGAGCCAAATCTAGATAGGATCTAGATTGAACCGATAGGAGAAAATATTTTTAGTAGAGATACATAGAAATAAATTAGGTATTTTATACCTAACACATATAAAAATGGTGGTGGGTCTTTAAAAAATCAAGATGAAACACCTAACAAGTTTCATCTATCGATATTAAGACTGGGAAAACCAATATTATCTTTAGTTTTCATCTATAATAGACCCAAGTTCATTTCCCAAATAGGGGTAGATAATTTTAATTAATGGAAGAGCATCTCATATTTGGATATGGTGATACCCTTGACAAAATACAACCTACAGTAGACTGATCATAGCTCTATTGGTTCCAACATATGATGATTTGGTTGTCATAGGTAGATCAAGTAAAGATGGCATGGATTTCCAATAAGGACACTGGGTGGATAGATAAGGACAATGAACATTAAATTATTTTATAGAATTTGTTCCTTATTGATAAGGTCATGAGTCAGTGTCCTCAAATTGGTGTTAATCCATCAAAAGTGGTTGGGCCTTTTCAAATGCATAACTCTCTCCCTCTCTCTCTCTCTCTCTCTCTCTCTCTCTCTCTTTCCCTTTTTGATAAATACAGTATTCTAAGACTTGAAATGGATCCTTCTTTTTGTTATGACAAAAATCTATCAAGATTTGTACTATAAAATCTTCTGATGTAATAAATACTAAATTCCATCATTTTCCAATCTAGATTAAAGTGTGTACTATGAATTCATATACTATCGTTAAGTGAATGTACATTCCTTGTCTATGTCTAAGTTTTCTCACCTTCATAAAATGATTGATAGTTATCATAGGTCATTATAAGTGCAATTTATAGTTTTTTTTAGCTTGAAAGTGGATATTTTCCCTCTCATGCTATTTAATAATTGATTTATGCCTTATTGTGAAATATTTATGTGACTAATTTATTTGATCTTTAATACATCTTATAGTGTGTCTTGTGTGAGTTTGAGTGATCAAATAATTGGTGTATCACCTCTTTTTACATGCTTTCATAAGTTGTTAAAATATCTCTCCCTTTTCCAAGCAAGTACTATTTTAGGTTTAGTATAAGTGATATATCTAAAAGGAAGCCACCCTTCTCTATAGGTCTAATCCATTATTAGGATACCCAAAACCTAGGATTAGTCCCATGTTGGACTAGATTTGAGTAGGAATATCTGAATAATCCCCTTATTAGATAGGGTGAAAATATAGAACACCAATAGTTCCCATAGTGTAGCTCCATTGGAGAGAGCCTAAAGAACCCTCTCTAAGGGTACACATTGATGCTACAATAATTTTTGGCATGCCCAATGGGACTTCATTTAAAATAATATTATCAAAGTTTGATTCTATTTTGAGCAATTTTTATTGGTTATAACTTCCAAGAAATAACATATAGTGACTCCAAAATAAGATTCAATATTCTAGTAGCAGAGCAGTGACTACATCTCATGCCAAAGGTGACTAAAAGATCAACTTATAGAGGTATTCCATTTGAATTTGTTGAATTAGCTTTGAACTCAATAAAAATATTAATATTTTCTAATACACACCCTTATAAAGGCAATTTTTCTCCTAAGTTAATTTCAAGGCCTACCGTTGCAAGAAGATCTTTGTTAAACCCTTTCATTGTCATGGCAGCCCCTAGATATTTTCCATTTTTGGATTTTAATGGCCAAAGGCTTCTAGACCTCCCTCAATATGATCTTATTCTAGTATAATATCTTAAAATTGTCCCTTATTTTACTATATACCAAGCTACAACCCCTTCTAAACACCTTGTGGACGTAGCTAATTTTTTCAATATTCATAATGTTAATGAGGAAAATGTAGCAATTAGGTTATTAGCCATCTCTTTAAAAGGTAAAGTCTTAGATTGGTATAGAAGCCTTGATAATAATTTTTTTACATTGTGGGATCACTTAGGAGATGAATATTGTAAAATATTTGAGGATAAAAGTGGCTACTTGTCACTTGAGGAATAGTTAACTATAATTCAAAGAGCCCCTCATGAAGTTATGCAAGACTTCAACACAAGGTTCCAAAAGACTTGGGATAGAATCCTAGTCTTTATTAGCCATACCCCTAACTTTTCCTTTATTTACTATTTGAAGTACCTAAATATTGTCATTGTAATAATTATGTAGTCTATGGGAGGAAACACATTGCAAAATGCATATGAGGTGGCAATCAGAGCATAAAATTGTCTGATGTAAGATAACAAGCTTATACCTAGACCACCAAGGCCTTTTTTTCTAAGATTATACCACCCCCTATTTATATTCTCCCCTTTGTTTTCATTCCTACTATCCCTAAAATTTATGCTATACCCTCACCTAAGCAAGAAAAGGCTTCCACTAGTCAATCTAGTGATTCCAAATAACAAAAGAACTTTCAAGAGCTTAAGAGCATGTTCTAATATTTGAGAAATGAACTGGTGAATGTTAAGAGATAAAAATCTTTAAATATCCATTATAAAGCCTCATATCAATCTTAAAAAATTTATTATCAAGTAAATAGGCCACCCTACAAAGTAAAATTCTAAGGCCAAGGCCAAGGTTAGGGCCAAGGATAAGGGAAGCCTAATTATGTTAGGCAAAACAACTATAATCCACATGTTGAAAGCAATCTTAATACCTTGTTCCCTATTCAAAAAAATATTGCTAAAAAAGGTAAGGGTACCATGCTTTGAAATAAGTCTTTTGGGTAATCCATTATCCCAAACATTGACTTCAACCAAACATTCAATGATTAATGGTAGTAGGCTACTAATTATGGGTACACTCAAGCTCTTATGGCTCAAAACATAGAGGTACCCATGATGATAAAACTAGAATATCCTCATCAAGGTCAAATCCATAATCAAGGACCAAGATATTTGGGTGATATAATAGTGAATTATGAGCAAAAAGAGTGTTATGTACTTAATCAGGAGGCTAGTTTTATCCAGACATACCTTCCAATGACAGCAAATACAAGGTTCAAAAGAAGGAACATGGATGGTGACTAGGAAGTAGTCAAGGAGACTCCTACCATTTATCCTTTAATATAAAATACAAATGGAATTTTTTTAATTCCAAAGGTTCTAATATATTTAAGGAATCAAAATTAGGGGGATGCCCTCAAAACTCACAAACTCATGGTGCAGTTGTGGCTCCCAAAGCACAACCAAAGGTTTGTGGTTAACCCATCAACATTGTGGAACAAATGAAAAGGTACAATGTGAGTGTTACAATATGTGATATTCTCTCCATTCATAGTTAGGTAGACATCCTCCAAGAAGTGTTGTCAAGAATCAATGTTTCTGAGAAACCACTAGTCAAGGAAAATGTGGTTCTCACCAATGCAACAAAAGGACCAAATGAAAGGAAACCAGGTAATGTGGTCAAACCTCCCACTTATATATTTTATTAATCATTAGTAATTATTTAGAGCATAATTTCTTGGTAGATAGTGGGGATAACACCTTATTAATGCCAAAGTACATAGCTAATCAATTTGGTCTAAAATATGAGCCCTAGTCTAAAGGAGTTCTACAACTTGATGGTTCTTATACCAAGCCATCTATCATAATCAAATATCTTAACTTGATACATGCTTGTCCTAGTGTCTTAGTGGTTCAAGATGTATTGATACTTGATGTGCATCATCATTTTTTACTATGATTATCTAGAGAATTCATAGCAAATATTAGAGGTTATTTAACATTAGACTAGTCATACATGGCATTCAAAACAAGATATGGGACCAAAGTGTCTATCAAGGCTAATACCATTGCATAATTTCATATTAAACCTTATGGGCTAGATATATTAAACATAAATTTCACCATCTTTGATAAGGATGAATTCATAGTTGGTTTAAAAGTAAACACTCACCCTGAGGAGATACTAGACATGTCCTTAGATGAACTATGGAATGATAATCATTTGGTTGATTCCTTGGAAGGAGTTAAAGATAGGGACATGGGTGTATACTACTTACATGAAGATAATCAGTCCATGCCATCCCTCATAGGACCTCAAGAAGATCCTAGTGACTTATGAAAATTGTTCTTTGATGGTTCAAAGAGCAAAAATGGAGTGGGTGTAGGTGAAATGCTAGTATCCCCATCTAATGAAAATTATTTATATTATTAAAGGTTCTAATTCAGTTACTCTTACAATGTAGTAGAGTATGAGGGCCTTATACATGGCCTTCAATGGGATAATAAGAGAGGCATCAAATAATTACAAGTTTATGGGATAGTGAGCTGATAGTACACCAAGTTAGAGGCTAGATTATCATCAAGAATCCTTTGATGAAGTCTTACAAACATAGGGTGTGAGACCTAATTGAATATTTTGAGTCCTTTAACATCCAAGTAGTGCCAAGGAACTAAAATGGACATGATGATAGGTTGGAAACTATTCGAGCTCAATTTGATATCCCAAATGAGTTAAAAAATACCAAGGTGTAGCCACATGTCAAAGTGGTGGTGAGACCATTAGTGTTAGACAATGAAGATCATTAGTAGGTATTTGATAATGAAAAGTAAATTGCCTATTTCTTGGAATAGGAAGAAAAGTTATCCTTTATAAACCAAGTAAAGTTTAAACATCAGTATGAGGAGAAAATTATTCAGTTGAAATATAACAAACTTCCTAAATGACTTGTCACCCTTGAAGGTCTTTTCCATGAAGGAGATCATATGAAAAAATACAAGATAGTGATGTCCAAAAATTAATGAAACTATGAAAGAGTCCTTATCTTCAAATACAAGCTCCTCAAGATTAGAAAGGTAAGCACTAAAGCTGAAAGGCATGCTTTCATAGAACTCTGTAAATAATATGTAGACATTTTTGGTTGGGAATATACTGACCTGAGAGGCTTTGATAACAAGTTGGCCCAACACACTATAAAACTATAGGTTAATGCCAAGCTTATCAGATAGAAGAAAAGGCCTATGAACCCCAAAATTGAAGATCTTATGAGAAAAAAATTGACCAACTTAATTAAATCCAAGATAATTTTTCTCATTAATCACTCCTCATGGGTAGCCAATTTGGTACCTATGAAGAATAAAAGTGGGGAAATCATATTATGTGTTGACTTTAGGGATATGAATAGGGTATTTTTGAAGGATCACTATCCCATTCCATCTATCGATCAACTCTTTTAGATAGTTGTTGGTTCAAAATTATTCTCTTTTGGATGGGTATTCATGATACAACTAGGTGCTGGTAAGAGAAGATTAGTATAAGACTACCTTCACCATAAAGTGAGGCACATATGCTTACCAAAATATGAATTTTGGATTGTCAAATATTGGGGCCACTTTCTAGAGAGCACTAGACATGGATTTCCAAGGCTTATTGAATTATATGGTAGTAGTTTACTTGGATGACATCACAATTTTCTCTAAGAAGGCTATTGAGCACATGGACCATCTGAGGTTAATCTTCCAAAGATGTAAAGGGTATGGGATCTCTTTAAATCCTAAGAAGTGTGTGTTTACTATTCATAAAGACAAACTTTTAAGTCACATTATTTCAAAGGAAGGACTATCCATTGCCCTTGGTAGAATAAGTGTCATCCTAGCCTTATCTTTACCTAAGCACAAGAAAGGAATCTAGAGCTTCCTTAAGAAAATAAAATTTGTGAGAAGTTTTATACCTTGTTTTGTAAACCTATTCAAATGCATCACTATCATGCTGAATAAGAGCCAACTATTTTCTTGGTAAAATAAAGGTAAATCAACATTTGAGGCCATCGAGTAAGCCATTGACCAAGCACCCTTGCTTATAAATCTTGATTTATCAAAGGACTTCATATTTTACACCTTTGCTAACATTGACATCATATTAGGTATGTTGATGTAGAATAATAGTGAAGGACTTGAGTAGTTAATTACCTTTTTTAATCAAGGACTAGAGGGAGATGAGGTGAGGTACACTTTTATATAAAAGTAGGTTCTTGTAGATTTGATAATCCTTAAAAAGTTTAGGTCAATGATTTCCAATAGCAAGGTCTATATTATTATGTCTCATCCTAGAGTTATGGACTTCCTCCTTAAATAATATTTAATTTAGAAAAGAGTAGCCTAGATTACCAAGGTCATGGAGTATGATGTGGAGACTATTGATGCTTGGATTTACATCCTTGAGGAGATATTCAGATCTCCTCATCCAACCAAAAAAATAGAATCATCTCTCTTATCATGGATGATAATATCACTAAGATGAATCTCTAGATTAGGGGCTAGCTCACGTTGATTTACCTTTAAAGCTCTCTCTAATCTATCAACTATGTATGAAAATGGAAAGGATAATGACTATAAAAACAATTGGTGATGCACCAATATATGATATCCTTCTAATTTTTTTAAACCACTAATTTGAAGACAAAATAAAGTGTTTTCTTACACAGGACTCACAACTTAGGAACCATTGCTACATCAATATTTCATATGCTAGATCCAAGAAAGTATGCAAATTCTAGGAAGGGAATGAATGATTCAGAAAGGGAAATAATCATGAACCACTTATATGATATCTCAAAATTTAATAATGAATACTATCAAAGAACTATAACAATCTCCTTTCTCTAAATTGGTAGACCATCAAGAGTACAACCTAGAAAAGACAATCTTTCACTAGGCTAGACCAACAATGATTCAATCATTATTCAAAATTACGACATATGAGAGGAAATCACACTTGTGTATTTCTTCAAGAGTTACTCAAGTAAAAATCTTTCTAGAGTTTTCCCAATAGCCAATGAAGGATTCCAAATGAGCCAAGAAGATGCATATTTATAGCTTTGAGAGGTGGAGCAATCAAAGGGAGTTCAAGGGTCACTTTGGACATTTGTCATCTCAAGAGAAATAGTTACATTTACACATGCAAGAGAGAGGTGGATGAAATATGCCATGTCACAAATAAACAAATGCACCAGTTATAATTCATCACAACATTAGTTATGTTTCATTACAACTGGACCATAGCCTTAATTATAATTGCCAGTTATTACCTTTATCTTAGCCTTCAGGTTCCCATCGAGCCTTTCTTTTTGAACTCTAATGGCTAGTCTTTGTAGTATAAAATTTACGTCTAGTAGGTTATCACTCCTTGGGTATTTTCTTTTGTCTTTTTATTTTGACCATTTTTTTCCACAATTTATTTTGCTTCATCCTTTCTCTATTTAGGCTTTCTCTTTAGACAAATTGTCCATAGCTATTTGTCTCTATTTATTTCCTCAAACTTTTTGTTTGTTTATTTCCTTTGGATAAAAAGTCTGAAGGAATTCTTCTTGTTTATTTCCATTAGACAAAAAGTCTGAAGGAATTCTTTCAGAGTTTCCTCTCTTCATTTCCTTTAGACAAAAAGTCTAAAGGAATTGTTGTACCTAAAACTTTTACAAATTTCCCTTTGAAAGATTTGGAATGGTCCTCAGACTTTTTGAGAAGCACCTTTCAAAAAAAATGAAACAATCCTTTGAAAATGTAAGTGCCCTTTCAAAATAAATGCAAGTGACCATTCTAAAGATGAAACATACCCTTCAAAAATAATGAGAGTGTCCACTCAGCCTAAAAATATCCTTCAAAAAAGTTGCAACATACCCTTCAAAAAGATGAAAATGGACAATTTTCTCAACAAAAGATACCCTTCATAAAAATGAAAGTGCCCTTTGAGAAAAATGAAACATACCCTTTGGAAAAGTTGAAAGGGTCCTTTTTGGCTTGAAAGATATCTTTTAAAGAAATTGTAAGGTTCCTTTAGAAAAATTGTGTAGACAATTTATCTGAAAGAATTCAACACTTTGTCTTTAGGATATTTATCTTAGACAAATTATCCAAAAAAAATCATTACTTGGCCAAATGAAAAAAGTCCAAAAGAAATACTCTTAAGGTAAAATCTTCAGATAAAAAGTTTGAAATAATTTGGCAAAGGCTTAAGATAAATAACTTGAAAGAAATAACACTTAGTCAAAAATAAGATAAACTCTTTGAAAGGATTATACTTGCATATTATTGTGGGCTTTGTCAAAGAAAACTTATTTTGAAGAAAATCTAATTACTGGACTTGGCCAAAGATATAGGCTTAGACAATTTTTTTCAAATAGGGGTGCCCAATTTTGGCTTAAAGGGCCAAAATTTGGTCAATAAATTGATGACTCATAGGGGTAGTATGTCTTCTATATGGACTAGAATAGTAGCCTTATCTAAATAAGTGTCAATGGAGTTAATGGATTCTTGAAGATAACTAACACAAATTATGCCAAAAAAAACACAAGGAAACACACCACACAACAACAATAAGACAAAGCAATGATAACACAAAACTAGACAAAGACAAACTCAAACATGTGCATAAGCACTAGGGAACACAAAGAAAAAAATATGTATAAAATAAAAGAGAACCTCAGTAACAATGATCTATATATATCCCATTGACTAGAATATGCAACTCTTCTCCATCCAACTTTGAGATTTGGAAAGCATTGTGTTGTTTTCACTATGTGATCATATAGGGCCACCACACAAAGAATCAAACTTTATGTGTCTTATAAGCTTGGCCCTATCTTCATCCCATTTTAGGATAATGTCTCCTTTAAAACTCCTTGTCAAAATACCCCTTTGTTTATTTTTGGTAATTAGTCATGGTGTACATAGCTTGATCTCTTGTCTCCTCAAACTCCATCAACTCACATAATCTAACCTCCATGTTATCATTATCCATCAATTTTAGCTGATAGGTAAGATCTAAATCTGGTAACTCAAGTGAGATAGGAATTTTAGCTTCCCTTCCATACACAAGTGTGTATGGTGAGTTCCCAATTACTCTATTTGGAGTTATCCTATCAGCCCAAAGGGCTATCTTCAGCTTGGTATACCAAGTCCTTTGATTCTCTTCCATTTTTCTCTTAATGATCATATTTAGGTTCTTGTTTTTGGACTCAACTAGTCTATTCCCTTGGGGATAGTAGTTGGAGGAGGTGTTGAGATAGATACCATGCTTCAAAGCCCATTCACTTATTCTTGTTCCTAGGAAAGCCAAGGCATTATTTGAGATTATTATTGAAGGAGTTCCAAACATGGTTACTAAACCTTCATAAAAGTTCAAGACTAATTTTGCATTCACCTCCTTAAGAGATATAATTTCCACCCATGTTGTAAAATAATTAGTGTCTATCAACACCCACTTGTAACCAACACTAGAAGGAGGATTGATCAAACCTATGAAATCCAAACCCCATTGCATAAAGGGTTGCTAAACCTAGATTGGATGAAGAGTCAAGGCAAATATATTTTGTTTTCCATCAAAGAGATCACACTTCTAGAATTTCCTTACCCAAACATGGGTGTCTTTGAATAAACTAGGCTAAAAGTATCCCACCCTCATTATCTTGACAATTTTTGTTCTAAGAGCAAAGTGACCACCAACTAGTCCATCATGGAACTCATGCAACACTTTGTCAATTTGATCTAAATCAATACATCTCAACAACACACTTGAAAAGTCCTTCCTAGATAGTACCCTATCAACTAGTACATATGGAATAGATTGCAACCTATAATACTTCCTTATAGCTTTATCAAGACCTTATAGACACTCACCAATTTGAAGGAAATGAATCATGTCTTGTGTCCAAATCCTTATGGATGAAGGTACAATAATTTTAGGGTCATCATGGAGTGAAAAAAAAACTCC
Organism: Torreya grandis; assembly: GCA_037957365.1. Lineage (NCBI taxonomy): Eukaryota > Viridiplantae > Streptophyta > Pinopsida > Cupressales > Taxaceae > Torreya > Torreya grandis. The sequence continues at coordinate 1,510,134 of JARHVA010003153.1, read as the reverse complement.
CTTTTCTCTTTCAAGTCTAAAGCAAGATGCTCACATAGTCCTTTTCCCTTTACTAGCTTGATTATTTTGATTTCCATGTCATATTCCATCACTTTGGTGATCCAACCTTCCCTTTTCTCATTCACATATCTACTCAATAGAAATTATTTCACATAAGGATGAGGCAAAAAATGTGAATCTTGTTGTTAGACAACATATGCCTAAAATTCTTTAAAATCTTTATGATTGAAAGCATTGTCTTCTCAACATATGTGTATCTTACCTCATAGCCTTCTAAAACTTGACTAAAGAAGGCAATAGGCTACTTAAAATTTTAATAATTAGCTTGAGTAAGCATGGTAGATATTACCTCTTCATTTCCAAAAGTGTACAAATTGAAGTCCTTGGATAAGTTTGGACTTGCAAGAGTAGGAGCTTGGGTAATGGCTTGCTTGATCTCCTCAAAAATTTCTTTCCTCCTTCCTATCCAAGTGAATATCTCACCTTCCTTAGCATGGAGGTCAAAGGATTGACTAGGTTAGAAAAATAAAGAATAAACCTCCTAAGAAATTTATCTTACCAAAGAAGCTTTTGTAGACCCTTCATATGTTTAGGTAAATACAATGCCAAGATGGAACTTACCCTTTTCGGATCAATGGACATACCTTTCTTATAAAAAATATGTCTTAGTAATTTGCCTTCATGGATAGAAAACACATACTTCTTTGTGTTTATAGAGATTCCAAACTCTTTACACCTCTCAAAAATATGCCTTATGTGCTTCAAATGATCTTTTTCTTCCTTGGAGAAAACTATCACATCATCAAGATATACCATTACAATATCATTGATTAGTCCTTGGAAAGCCATATCCATTGCACGTTGAAAAGTAGATCCATAATTTTAAAATATAAATGACATCTTTATATAGGTATATGTCCCCCATTTTTTAGTTAAGTCTATTTTGTATTGGTCACTTTCTTTCACCCAAATTTGATTGTATATGAAATAACCATCTAGGAGGGAAAACCTCTCACTACCTACCACCACTTATATAATTTTCTCCAGGGAAGGGAGGGGATAATGATCTCTCAAAGACACTCTATTCAAGTCCTTGAAATACACACACAACTTGATCTCCCCATTCTTATAACAAGGAATAAATTGGCCAACCAAGAGGAATGCTTGATGGGAAAGATGATTTTAGAGTCAATCAGTTTGGTGAGTTCTTTCCTCATGAGAGGCTCAATCTTGGAATTAATTGGCCTTTGTATTTTATTTATAGGTTTGGAGTTTTCATCTATATATATGGTGTGTTGAGCCAAAATTGGATCAAAACCCTTCAAGTCACTATATTCCCATGCAAAAATATCACTAAATTCTTTGCATAGTTCAATGAAATCATGCTTCTTTTGACTAGTGCATACCTTTCCAAGTGCAAGTAATTTATATTTTAAGATCTCTACCCTTTCATAGTTCTCTTTCTTAGTTGACATGCTTACCTTCTCCTTCTTTATCTAGTCACCCTCATTGAATATGCTTTCAAGAGTCACTAGGCCTTTGGGAAGCTTGTTATACTTTAGTTGGATAATCTGCCCTCCATATTGTTGTTGTAGTTTAGACTGATTCTTAGAATAAAACTCAACTTCTTCTTATATTAAAATTTCTATTTGATGATCACTATCAAAACCCTACAAATTAGTGACATTATCTGGTACAGAAGGTCTCATAATCACCATTAGATGAGGTTGGTTTTTGTCTTCCTTTATGCCCTTTAGAACATCAAATTGAGCACTAATAGATGACAACCTATCAGCATGCTTATTATCTTCCCTTGGAATAGAGATAATTTTAAAATCCATGAAATCTTCTATAAGGTCCCAAACTCTATGATTATAGGATTTGAGCAAGGAGTTCTTGGTCAATTTTTTCCCTTTAACCTGATTCACAACAAGCTCACTATCGCCAAACACTTGTAATTCCTTGAAACCTCTTCTCCTTGCCCATTCAAGGCCATGGATAAGGGCCTCATACTCTACCACATTACAATTACATGATAATTGAAATATAAATTCTAAAAAATACCTTTCCTTTGAAGGTGAAACCAACATATCTCCACCACCTGCCCCCATCTTCCTTTTAAACCCATCAATGAAGAGCTGCCATAAACCACTCACCTCTTCACTTGTCTTCACTATATTGGGAATGAAGGAATCCTTCTCATGCATATAGTATACTCCAAGATTAGATTCTTCAATAAAATTTTAAGGATCATGCTCATAGTTTCCATCTCCCCACTCATCTATGAACAAATTAGAAACTCCCTCAAGGGAAGATGATGGAGATTGGTCAATGTGAAGCTCCTCCTCATCAATGATATCATAGTTAACATTTTACACCTTAGGTGAATATGGTTTTAATTGATTTATATTAATATTTTATAACTTAATCTTCACTTTAGTGCCATATTTTGTCTTAAACACCATGTATGACCAATTGGCTGCTAAATATCCACCTATCTTAGATGTAAAGTCCCTTGACAAATAAAGAGAAAAATAGAGAGGTAAATATACTACTACCACATCATGGGGAATTAAAAAATTAGGAAAATCATGAATATTTAAATTTAAACCTTTCACTACCCCCAAATTCTTGGATGGTGATTCGTCTAATTGAAAAACTCCTTTAGTCATTTGTTCATACTTGACACCTAGCTTATGTGCTATATATTTTGGCATGACTGATGTGCTTGCTCCACTATAAATGATGAAATTATGAACTAATAAATCACCAATGATTAGAGATAGGTAAAAATTTGGAGTCTTATCATCTTTCTTCACTTGACCATATATGGATCGAGTTTCATTAACCAAAACCACATTGTCATTTCTAGATGGGCCAACCTATTTTCCCAATCCATGCAATTCCTTTTGAAGTATATCTTTCTACCCTAGTAATATTATATAATCCCATAATTAAATATTCATATGAAACTTCTTCATCTATTCCACTACATTAATGGAAGGATTACTCACCTTGGGGTTCTCTTTATGAACATTAGCACCTTATGATGTAGATTGTGGACTTAGAGTTGTAGTAGCTGGCCTAAAATTTAGAATACTCTAATTTTATTATGTTTTATGAGATGAATTAGGCATACTTACCATATAAGTTTATGTAGGGTTTAAAATAGGTCCTTTATTGGTTCCTTGAGATTCCTCAATATCCCTCCTTTTGGACCTAGTATTAGAGGCAACACCAATATTTTGATTGCTTGGATTCCCCACATAATTAATGGTACAAAACTAACCCTTTAAATGATTCATGAGTGTGGAATTAGACTAAAACTACCTATTCTCCATCCAAAATCTCATTGGCATCTCAAAATTTTAAAATTTTGATTTTTCCCACCTTGTGTAGTCATGCTTTGATTTTGCATCTCATTATCATAAACAACTTGTTATTGACCATGTTCAAAAGGTGGATAGTTGGGTTGTTATTAGAAAAAATTATTTTGAGTGGAGAAAAGGGCTTTGGAGTATGAGGGGACACTAGGATTATATATTTGATAAGGCTTGACATAGGTAATTTGGCCTTGTCTTTGTGAATTACCTTGAAAAGGAGGTTTGTTCATTTGTCCAAAATGATTGTATGATTGATATGGCTTATAACTTTGGGATTGTTTCCTTTTGAGAGAAAAAATTCATTGGTAACAAATGAAAGTAATATTTTAATCTCATGGATTCATTTTAAAGAGCAATGGTAGAATTTTTATTGACCAGGCAAAGGAGCTATAGTGGGCAATGCATTTTGACTAGGAGAATGCAAATCAGGGAACAGTGGCATTAGAGGTCTAGAAGCTATCTTTCCCACTTAGACAAGAAAATTCATAGAAATTATAGCTATTTAATAGTCATTATTAAATGTTTTTCCACTCATGGATTAAATCATCATGGTAATTTCACTATTCAATGCTTTCAAGTAGTACAAAAATGCATAGTTTGTAGTTGGCCTCACAAGAATTGGGATTCTATCCCAAGTTTTTTGGAACCTAGTATTAAAATATTGCATGAATTAATGTGGTGCCATTTTTATTATGGTCAATTTCTTAGCTAGAGATAGGTGACCACTCTTTTCCCTAAACTTATTAGTCAATAGAGTCCCCAACTCATCCCATGAGCCAATAGAATTTACAAGTAGGGTCCCATACCAGTCCAAAAATTTTCCTTTGAAAGACAAGGCCAATAACCTAATATCTACATTTTCTTGGGTAATATTATGGATATTAAAAATATTTTATATATACTTAATGTGTTAAATGGTAGTAATTGGACCATATCCACTAAAATAAGGGACACTTTTGAGGGCAGATCTTGGAATTTGATCATATTGGGCAAGATACAAGGGAGATGCCCTAGTGAAAGGCACAAAAGGTTATCTTCTATCCATTTTCGAATGTTCACTATGGATGATGGGAATGGAATGTAACAAAAAATTGGAAGATTTAAACACAAAATTTATTTTATAAGGATGAGTGTTGACAAACCTGAACCTTTTGGTAGAATATGGAGGAAATTCCATAAACTTGAAGGGTACACATTTAGCACTAGACCTAGTGGTCACCTTTGGCATGGAAAATAGGATTGATCATCAACCAAAGATTTGAATTCTTCAATGGAGTCACCAAGTACTAAATATATATGTCTTTATCTACAACCATGTCAAGACCAACACCAATCTCGAATAATATTCTAGGACTTATACGTCCCATCAAGCATGCTAATAACTATTTACACTTGGATTTGAACCCTTGAAGAGATGCTCAGATCTCCTCATTCAAGAAGTAAAATGGAATCATCTCTCTTACTGTGGGTGATAATTTCATTGAAATGAATCTTTAGATTAAGGTCTAGCTTCCCTTGATACACCTTTAAAGTTATCTCTAATCTATCAACTATGTATGAAAAGGGAAAGGAAAATGACTATAAAAACAAGTGGTGATTCACCAATATATGATATCCTTCCAATTGACTAAAACCACTACTTTAAAGACAAAACAAAGTGTTTTCTTGCACATGACTCACAACTCAAGACCAATTTCTACATCAATATTTCATATGCTAGATCTAAGAAGGTATGCAAAATTTAGGAAGGGAATGAATTATTTAGACATGGAAATAATCATGAACCACTTCTATGATATCTCAACACTTAATAAAGAATACTAGAAAAGACCTGTAATAATATCCTTTTTGTAAATTGGTAGACCATCAAGATTACAAGATAGAAAAAACAATCTTTCACTAGGCTAAACCAATAATGATTCAATCATAATTAAATATTACAACATATGAGAGTCAATCACAATTATGTATTTATTAAAGAGTTATTCAAGTATAAATATGGCTAGAGTTTCCCCAATAACCAATAGAGGATGCCAAATGAGCCAAGAGGATGCATATTTATAGCTTTGAGAGGTGGATCAATCAAAGGGAGTTCAAGGGTCGTTTTGGACATCTATCATCTCAATAGAAATAATTAAATTTACATGTAGGAGAGAGGTGGGTGAACTATGCTATGTCACAACTGAATAGATACACTAGTTACAATTCATCACAACATTAGTTATGTTTCATTATAACTTGGCCATATCTTTAGTTACAATTTCCACTTTTTACCTTTATCTTGGCCTTCAAGTTCCCATCGAGGCTTTATTTTTGAACTCCAATGGATAGTCTTCATAGCCTAAAATTGACGTTTTACAGATCGTCACTCCATGGGTATTTTCTTTGATCTTTTTATCTTATCCCTTTTTTTAGCTTATTTTGCTTGGTCCTTTATCTATTTTAGACTTTCACTTCGGATAAATTATCTGTGCCTGTTTGTCTCTAATTATTTCCTTAAAAATTTTGTTTATTCATTTCCTTTAGATAAAAAGTCTGAAGGAATTCTTCTTATTTATTTCCTTCAGACAAAAAGTTCAAAGGAATTATTTCAAAGTTTCTTCTCTTCATTTCCTTCAAATAAAAAGTTTGAAGGAACTTTTTTACCCATAAATTTTGTAAATTTCCCTTCAAAAGATTTGGAATGGTCCTCAAATGTTTTTAGAATCACCTTTCAAAAAAAATGAATGATCCTTTGAAAATGTAGGTGCCCTTTTAGAATAAATGCAAGTGACCATTCAAAAGATGAAACATACCCTTCAGAAAAAATGAAAGTGTCCACTTAGCCTGAAAAGATCCTTCATAAAAGTTACAACATACCCTTTGGAAAGATGAAAATGGATAATTTTCCCAAAAAAATATACCCTTCATAAAAATGAAAGTGCCCTTTGGGAAAAATGAAACATACCCTTCAAAAAAGTTGTAAGGGTCCTTTTTAGATTGAAAGATATCTTTCAAAGAAATTGTAAGGTTCCTTCAAAAAAATTATGCAAACAATTTGTCCAAAATAATTTGGCACTTTGTCTTTGGGATATTTGTCTCAAAAAAATTCATTACTTGGCTGAATGAAAAAAGAATGAAATAAATACTCTTAAGGGAAAATATTTGAACAAAAATTTTGAAAGCATTTGGCAAAGAATTAAGATAAAAAAAACTTGAAAGAAATAACACTTAGTCAAAAACAAGACAAACTCTCTAAAATGTTTGGGCTTGCATATTGTTGTAGGATTTGAAAAAGAACACTTCTTCTAAAGAAAAGCTAAGTATTAGACTTGACCAAAGACATAGGCTTAGATGATTTTTTGAAAATAGGAGTGCCCAATTTTGGCCTAAAGGGCCAAAAATTGGTCAATAGAGACCAAAGTCACCAAGATGATAAGAGGAAAAGGCTTGTGTGAGTATATGGTGGATGACCTTCAAGAATACAATGAAGTTATTTTGGTGACACAAGATAAATCACAAATAAATACACCTCCACTTCATAATAGCTAGCTCTAAGATATGACACATTTCTTGATGACATGAAAGTGCCCTCAAAGTTTAGATAGAGTAAAAAGAAGGTATTTCAGGCTTCAGTCCATACCTTCTGCATTAGTTGATGGTGTTATTTTTAGAAAGGACCTTAATGTGGGTACTTATTAGGTGCATTGATAACAATCAAGTGATAAATTTCTTGGAGCAGTTTCATGATGGACTTGTAGGAGGCCATTTTAATTTAAAAACAATAACAACAAAAATAATGAGAGCTAGATATTATTGGCCTAGCATTTTCAAGGATGCTTATGCATGGGTTAGGAAATGTCAAAAGTGTGCTCTATTTGTAGGCAAACAAAGATTAGTAGATCTTCCATTCAACCCAATTTAGGTGGTGTAACCCTTCATGCAATGGGGGCTAGATTTCATAGGAATGATAAATCCACCTTCAAGTATAGGACATAAAAGGGTGCTCACTGGAATTGACTATTTCACCAAGTGGGTGGAATTAATTACCTTAAAATAAGTCAATGAAATAATAGTATTAGACTTCTATGATAACATAGTGACTAGGTTTGGTATCCCAAGTACTATCATTTTAGATAATGCCTTAGCATTTATGGGCATGAAGAAAAGTGAATGAGTACTTAAGCTAGGCATCTACCTTAGTAAATCCTCTAATTACTACCAACAAGATAGTAGACTGGTAGAGTCCATAAACAAGAACTTGATAAGGATTATCAAGCGGACCATGGAAGAGAATCAAAGAATATGGCATACAAAGCTAAGGACAACCTTCTGGGCTGACATATTGACTCCCAAAGGTACCATTGGTAATTATCCATATGTCCATGTATATGGAAGGGAAGCTAAATTTCCTATTTCTCTTTAATTGCCTATATTGTAGTTAGCCCATCAACTTGAGTTGATGGAGAGTGAGCCTATGAATGTGAGGATGATAGAGTTCATGGAGCTTGAAGAACCCAAGGACCTTAAAATTAAGACATTAGAGTCATATCAATCTCAGGTAAAAAAAAATGTGATAAGAGATCCACAACATGGGAATTCAAAGAATGGGACCTAGTCCTCAAATGGGACTCAAATTAGGCCATGCTAGGAAACCATACCAAGTTTGATATCTTGTGGGGTGGTCCTTATTTGATCCATGGATGCAAATAACATAATGATTTTTAGATTACCCAACTAGATGGAGAAGTATTACCCATCCTAGTCAATGGTATTCATTTAGAAGAGCTTATGCTTTCCTCTAAGTGACTTGAGCACATTTCCTTTTATTTGTGTGTTTCCCTTTGAATAAATGCCTAGGGCATAGTTTTTTATTTTGATGTTTTTTCCTTTTTGCTTCAAGAATAATTTTTAGAAAGGGTAAGTGTTGATTAAAACTCACATTAGTTGAGAGAAAATACTATGACTCTATGTACCCAATGGATTAGTTCAAGGCTACTAGTCTCTTGCATAGTAGGCATGCAATACCAGGATGTCGCTAGAAATGTTGGCCAAATTTGGCCCACATAAGAATATTTTTCTTAGAAATAGTTTGAATAGATGAATAGAATTTTGGATGGAATGAGTAGACCAAAGGTATGATAAGAAGATTTGATATTGATAATAAAGCTTTTGAAACACTTTAAGCAAGCTTAAAGTGTAATTTGTTGATCTTTGGGAAGTAAGTTTGGAAACAGGTCTAGGATTTCAAAATGAAAAAGATATTAGGGTCTCATGGTGTTTCAAGAATTCAAGGGCATGAAATGGATTTAAAAAAGTCTTATAATTTCATTAGAGTCTTCTAAGGGGATCTAAATTTCTTTCACAAGACTAGAAAAGAACTAGACCATCATCGCACATCATAGAGAAATGAATATACCAGTTTGATTGTATATTTGATAAGTATGCCTAGGAATCCTCTCAAGCATAAAAGATCATGTGGAAATAATGAATTATGTGCCAATATCATCCTATGAAAAATTGGTGTCTTGATGAGCTTTCTATCTCAAGATATAAGCATTTAAAGTTAGACTTACAGAGTAAAATGTGCACGTAGATGTCAAGTTAAAGCTATGGTAAATAGCCATTTGAATTCAAATATTCTAAGGATGAACGTGTAGCTCACAAGTGGCACAATATAGGGTGCCCATATAAATATTTAATGGTTCATGGTGACTGATAAATTTATTGGGTCCATGTAGATCAATGATGTATGTGCAATCATATAAAGTAGATCTAGCAATGAGTAATGGGTTAAAAGCTTAATAGATCCTAAGAGCAAATTTGTGGGTGACAAGTGTCTTAAGCATATTAAACTAGTAGAAGATCTATGGATTGCATTTATTCATATAAATAAAGATCAATTGTGTGAATAAGATCAATAAGTCAATAAATATTAGATCAAGCACGATTGCCAAGTGTCTAAATTTGATAGTCTTGAATCAATAAGTCAATTACTAATGAACAAAGGCAAGTCTAGGAGACTTTTGATGGAGGTCGACAAAGTTATTTTTGGCCCAAGCAAGCAAATGCATAAGATCTAAGCTCAAGAATGATCCAAGTTAAACTAGAATGGATATTTTAGGGATTAAACATCACCATTATAGCTCTATGAAGGTAGAATAAGTCATTTATACCTAATACAAACAAAAGGGTGGTAACTATTATCGAAGTGAGATCAAACACCTGGTGATATTCATTTCATCAACATTAATAATATATGAAAACTAATAATTGGGATTTATTTTAATCTAAATTAGATATATGTCTAGGGGTTGAAATAAAGAGAATGTCAAGGCATAAATATGATAGTAATATCATCCATAATTCAGTAAAAACATTTAGCCACTTAAAGTAGACATAGTCATGGTTCAGTCAGGTTGATGGACATAAAGATTTTATCCTTATAAGTAAGCCAAGTATAAGATGGTTTAGAGTCCCAAGATGGATATTTGGTTTTTGGAGGAAGTAGTTGGATAATTCAATGTATTTTCAAGGTATCTAAGGATTTTTTCTTCATAGAAGGATCATGACTCATCATCTTAGACACATTCTTGTCCTCTAGTATATATCTCAACCATTGAGAATATTTGGAGGCTATTGGGATAAATAAAGGCTATTTTTTCTATGATGTATTAATATAATTTGATCAAAAGGTGGTGGAAACTCAATTAATTATCTTGAATGGTGTGTTCCCCCTCTTGCTCTCCCCTTTCTCCTATATCTCTTATTTTATTCCAAATTATAGTTCTCTCCCACTTTTGATAAGAAATTTTCTCTCAATTATAAAAGAGCAAAGACTATCATTTGATAGGGTTGTACTTGTATGAAATACCTCTTGAAGCAATACAGACTTTATTTACCTATCTCTCCCCTCTAAATTGTGTGTATCAAAGCTTGTGTATGATGGTATTGTGAAGGATAATCTTTTATGCCTATTGTCCTTTCTTGCTCATTTCTAAGGTGTCTTCAAGTTAGTTACAAGTCTAAGTTAGTATTATTTCTATAATTTATTCAAGCTCTTAGTGAGTCTTAAAACTCCTCTTTACCTTCATTCATTACTTCCTAAACCTAGTTTATGAAACACTTAAGAAAGTAGCTAGTTTTATGAGATTGTGTGAGCTAGCATTGTCTTATGAATCCTTGGTGTTTACTTTATACTTATGTGAGATCTCATATAAATTTGGTCCATCACCCTTTTAGCCTTTTTAGTGACCCTTTACCCTTTCTCTAACCCTTTTACCAGTATATGAATTAGTTTAGGTGATGCATCAAGAGGAAGTAGACCTTCTCTAGAGGTCTAACCCTACCATAGGCGACTCATAGCCTAGGGTTATTCTCATAGTGTAGATAAATCCCTCTCTAAGGGTGTAAATTGATGTTATAATAGGTACCTTATAGGGTCTATTTGGTGGCTCTTGAGGAACTACCTCAAATAACACATCCTCTTTCTTCTATATGAATTTATGAACTAATTTCCATGATGGAAATTAGTAGGGAATAAACACCTTTTCTTCATTTTGAATGGTTATTAGATATGGTGGTATCACAAGTGAGGGCATGACATTAACAAGGTCAATTTTTTTGGAGAAGATCCATGATATGACGGCTTCATGTTATTGAATGGGAATGGCATAGGGGTAGGAGAGGGAAAACTAATTGGCTCAAAATTGACATACTCTTTCTCCCACTGCTCAAACACCTTTTCAATGGATAATACCCACCTTTTCAATTCTTGCTTTTTAACTTATGGATAGTCATATTCTTCAATGGATTCCCACATGTTCCAAAAATATTGAAAGAAGATATCCTTATCTCCTCCATGGCATGAATGGGAATTCTTGTCCAAGATTAACCCCCTCATTTATTTTCATGATTGTTCTCCCTTGGTCCAAAATTGCCTCTTTGAATTTTGACAAGGATGGACTTTAACAAGCTTGACTAAGAGGCTGATTAAGAACTCTTAAAAGTTGAGCTTGAGGCTCTTAAAGGGTAGAGGACACATAAGACTAATCCAAATGATCTTGTTGATCTTCATAAGATATCAACACACTATTTTTATTATGGATCATACTTCACATCATTATTATGTCTTCATTCTTATAAGATGACCATTGTTTACCCTCATAAACTGACCATCTATTCTTGACCAACTAAAGAGAACTCCTTGACTCTTGTAGAACATGGATAGGAATGATATAAGAAAATTATAAACCCTTACCAATCTCCCTTATTAATTTAGTATAAACTAATAATACTTACTTGAATCTTGACAAGGATATTACAAGATAAGTCTAGTCTTCATAAGGGGAATTAGAGTACTAATTTAAATGCAAAGGAGGTTGACCTTGGTCATATGTAGGGGTGGGAAGAGGGAAAAATCCATGATAGGGATGATAGGTTATTTTAGGGCCACTTTTGGAAATACATAAACATTATTTACCTAATAAGTGTGATGTTGAGGTAGATAATATGTATATTGATCAAAAGATGGTTGATTTTACATACTAGATTATGATGATTAGGCACTTAGGATCCTCCTACTAGCTGATAGATACTCAGATTTTCCATTGATGTTTTCACACATGGCTCTAAAGGTTGATTAGATGAAGAGAACACCAAAACTCTTCACTAGTGAACAACATAATAAGTCCTATTAGGCATGCCAAAAACTATTATGATGTGAGATTACACCCTTGTGGAGGATTTATTCAAGATCCCCCACTCCCAATTACAATATGGGAATAATCCCAAGCTATGGGTATCCTATGGTGAGGTCAAACATCTGGAGAAGGCCAACCTCCTCTTGATGGATTACCTAAACTAATGTTACTATAGATAAAATTATTAGAAAGGGGAAAATGGGTCCTAATAAAGTTAACCAGTTGATGGACTAAATAAAAATGGAAGACTCCCATAAGCTTGAATCCACACTAGATCAGTACAAGATAATGCTAACTTACACAACCTCATAGACTAACCAATTGCATAATTGATTCATAGACTAGGTTCAAAAATTAATGAATGAAAATAAGGAAGGATTATAAAATGCACACTAAGCCTAAATTAATGACCAAAAGAACATGAATCTAGACCTACAAATAGATTGAAAATGCCTTAGAAGAATCAAGGAAGGATGACAATGGATATTGAAGAATATCCTTCACAAGGCCATCATGCACAACTCACTAAACATTGATCCAACACAAGAGATAGGTAAATAAAATATTTTA